>CBVK0100097140.1:0-34175 GCA_900067695.1 Picea abies
CGAGATCGGTCTCGGCATTCCTGCTGAACCGCTCTTCCGATCTCACAGTTGTAAAGATTCATGTTTATTGCAGAAAAGTAGAAAAGAAATAATAATTTTTGCTTAGTTACAAGAGTACATAGAGATAAAATATATAGATTTTTTCCAGCAAAATATTTTGTGCATTGTATCTTTTCTTTTAAATAATGATTTGGTAAAAAATAAATACCTAAATACATATGCATACAAGTAATATAAAGTGAAGTAAGTATTTAGAAGGTCCGTATTATTTGTTATTCAATCTTGTGCATTGTTGTTTTATCCTTGAACATTTTGCATAAGAATATCATAAGGAAAACACTGCTTCTGTTACATAAATCAAAACAAACCAGAGAACTATATAGAATACCAACTCTATTGCAGAGATGGAAATAGTTTTTAAAAGAGTAAAAGAAAGGCTTAGGGTTTCAACCGTCACAAAGAAGCATCACAATCAGAATCGTCGCGACAATCTTTTGGAAAAGAAGACCTAAAATCCCGTGAACATATGGCCACGGATTGAAACATTATCTATGAACCAAGGATAAATATTTGTTTAAATATGTGTAGGTGAACCAAGTCGAAATCTAAGTGGCCATCTAGTGCAACTGGTTTTTGTTCCTCTTACGAAACGTGCCATAGTATGGGCACTTCCCATACAACTATTACTTTGCAGGCTACCATTACTTGTGTGTATGGTAAATGTTCGTCCAAAACTCGAAATCTTCTTTTAGGAAGAGACACCAATTAAAATGTTTTATCTGTTCCCGAAAATAGAGATAAAGAAAATGTGTAAAGTTTCTGGAGTATGTAGCAACGAAATAGTAAAGTAATCATTACTTGGATTTCAGTAACTTAGCTCGAAATAGTAAAGTAATCATTACCTGGAGAAGGGTTGCAAAGCCTACTCCAAGTTTCACTATGTTGTGCGAGAGGGGACACTCCAAGCGTGGTAGGGGTGACCATATTCCTTCTCGATCTATTCCCATTGGTACCGACAACACCAGCTCTGCTATCGAAGCAAGAGACACAAGTCTCAGCATTTTCAAAAGGTTCAACCTCCACTCATCGCCCTGATAGTGGGCATACTTCCACTTGGTGGGATGTAAGGGTGAATGGTTCAAACGTTATCGAAATTCTCTAGGGTTTTCTCCATGCACCTTACTGTGGGCATACTTCCACTTGCTGGGGATGTAAGGGTGAATGTTTCGAACGTCATGGCTATTCTCTAGGGTTTTCTCCATGCACCTGCCCGGGTTCATCCTCTCCATTGAGCACTCGGAGAGAACTCGACAGGCCCCTACAACCAAAACCTCAAGCCACGACTCAGGGGAATTTTGTTATCTCTCTCCTTGCTCCTTGTTTGAGGAGAACACGGAGCGAATTCATGATGCTTTGTCATCCTCCAACAATTGATCTTTGAGCTTCAAAGCGAGGTGGTCGACCTTAAATTTCAACTAGAGCTAGAGCTAATGGACCTTCGAATCTCCATGTTGTTCTACTAAATGCTACGTTCAATTCTTTGATTAGATGTTTGTGTTTTAGCAGTTAGGCTATCATTTAATAGATACATGTCTTTCAGATTTTAATTTATGAAATCTAATATATAGAAAACTTATTTAACTTCATGTTTAACTTCATTTTTTAATCTAGAAAACTTAAAAATATATATTTTATTGATTTAATTTACACATGTTTTTATTACATTTTTAGTTGCATCTCTATCTTAGATTTAGTTGAGTTGTGAATGTTAATGTAAATGTTACACATAAGAGTATGAAAATTAAACTTTATTTTCAAAAGTTTTTTATTCAAATTTCAAATTTGAGTATAACAACATTATTTATCTCATCATAAATATATAATACTATTATAGTTTAGGTTAAAATTAATTAGGTGAAATTAACTAACTTACAATTTCTCACTTAAAAGTCTAGAAGAATAAGTATATTCTAATTCAAACATACTTTGGAGTGTAATTGATAACACTAATATACCACCATTTTTCTTTATCAAATTATTTTAAAAGAGTTTTGAAGACTTCAATTTACACTTGTGACATTGTTAATAGTTATTAACACTTAGATGTATCCAAGTTTACTTCAACTTTTAAAAACATGGAGTAGCCACTCTCATTTCTATTTTGTTTTTAGATTATAGATAAATAATACATTATTACAAGTTTCAAGTATTAAAAAGTTAAAACATTTCTAAAAGACACTTAAAAGGAGCTTTGTTGCTATTTTCTCTTGTTAAAAAGTGTTAAATTCTTAATTGTGTTGCCTACTAATTATGACATATGGTTAAGGCATTTTCTATGTTGCATGTTCCTCTCGTTGAGGCAAGGCATCATATTGTGGGTGAGAAATTCTAATCATCAACATAGCAGAGAAGTGATATATAAGTGGAGAGCATGGAAGGAGTTCAACTCTTGATACTTATTTATACACACCCAATAGATTGTCACCACAAATATTCTCATAAGTGCGAAATTCCACCATTCCGACAATGTTTCATTCCACTATAAATGTATTTCCCAATGGGAGGACTTTTATAGGAGGTTCCAAACCCTTTGACCGTTATGTATTCAACGTCTTTCCTACGGAGCTTCATTGTAAGCATACAATCCTTTCTACTTAGACAAAGCCCGTAGTTCCTTGAGGCTCACCATCATTTCTATATGTCCTTTTGTTGCAGTACCTTGAGGCCAACCATAATTTTTGTATCTTCTTTTGCGAGTTGAGGCCCACCATCATTTCGGTATCTCTTTTTGTTCCAGTTCCTTGAGGCCAACCATAATTTCTGTTTCCTCTTTTGCCAGTTATGGTAGTAGTTTCCAGGTTAAGTTCTTTATTTCAAATTATACTTCCTTGAGGCCCACCATCATTTCTGCATCTCCTTCTACTATAATTCCTTGAGGCCCACCATCATTTCTATATCTTCTTCTTCCAATTATGGTTGTAGTTTCCAGGTTTTGTTCTTTGTTTCAGATTATACTTGGTATGATATTCAATTCAACATTTATGTTGCAACCTTTTCAACTCAATTTTATTGTGTTAATTAGAGATTTCTTATGTTTAATACAAAGCCCAAGAATTGGAAGAATATATGGTGTTGTAGTGACAAACTTCCAAAATGTGTTGCAACACCTTTTATAGTGCATGCTGTTTGTGGGGTTAACAATAGAATGCCAAGCATGAGAAAATGGATTTATTTGTCTTCACCCACTTTCTGTTTAATTCTAGGACTTATTTAAATGCAAGTTGGTATTGAGGGTATATGCTCTTTCATGAGTAGAAAAATGAATAAAAGTGTTGTTTTTCTATGTTAGTAGATTCTATGGTTTAATATTGAAGAAAATATAACATTCATAGCATCTTATCTATTAATATCCTAATTCTCATAGTATATATGAGATGATTTTTAATGTCTTAACACTCATCAACATATACAAAACCCATACATCAGACCTTGTTAATTTTCTAACTCTCATCCACATATATCAATTTTTATTAATATTAGTACAAAACTCAAAATATAATAATAATATATAATGCTAACTAAATAATAATAATTTACAAATTTATATATATATATATGATCCATACATCAATACATCAGACTTGTTAATGTTCTACCGCTCATCTACGCTCATCTACATATGCCAAAAAAATTAATATTAATACAAAATTCCAAATATAATAATAATATATAATATTAACTAAATAATAATTTACAAATCTATATATAAAATCATAGTTTTATAAGTATAAATAATTCTTGTAATTTGAGAAAAAGAATGTTAAATTAAGATTATTTCAGGAATTCACTAAATTTTACAAAGATGTTCTCAGTTTTATAATTTGAGGACTCCACTAAATTTTACAATGACGTCTTCAGTTTTATTACCATTAAAAGACATGTATCCTTTGGTTTTGATGAGGCTCGGCAAGATGTCCTCAGATTTATAATTTGAGAACTCCACTAAATTTTACAATGACGTCTTCAGTTTTATTACCATTAAAAGACATGTATCCTTTGGCTTTGATGAGGCTCGGCAAGATGTCCTCAGATTTATAATTTGAGAACTCCACTAAATTTTACAAAGATGTCTTCAGTTTTATTAGCATTAAAAGACATGTATCCTTTGGCTTTGATGAGGCTGGGCAAGTATAGCATGCTGTCCAATGTGTTATAATCGTATATTTGAACTTATCCATTGCTTTATCTTTTTCTTTATTGAAATAATATACAAAATAGTATTACATTAAAAAAACAAATTAATGCGAAATATTATGTTCTTGGTCAAAGCTGCTGCCATTTAATTGTGGAATAGGCATTGTTGCAAGAAAGTCCTCCAAAGAAAACTGAAAACAATCACATACCATTTCAATTATATTATTAATGGAAGTTGAGGAGAGACTCAGAAATATTTATTTGGATGCTACCAAGTAGTCTTCGTATTAAACTTTGTTACAACTTTGGTAAAGAAGATATTACAAATGTTTCAAACTTCATCCGCAATATGAATTTATTATTTTATGTTTTTAAAGTTGATTTAATTAAACTTCATCTTAAATGAATTTATTGTTTTTTGTTTTTAAAGTTGAGTTAATTTTTTTTTAAAATTTATTACTTTATGTTTTTCTAGTTGATTTAATTTGTTTTTTGTTTTTGTCAATTAATTAATACTAATAACCTCAAATGCAATAAGTTTAAAATATTTTTTTGGATACTACGAGATGGTCTTCGTTTCTCACGATTGAAATCAACACATGTCTGTCAGATCATACAAAATGTAAACATGCTCCAAAAAGCTTATCTGCTTTTGACTCCTATCCTTTATTGATCATGTAGTCACCACTAACTACACTTCTATATCCAAAATAAACAAAAAATTATGACCTCCTTATGTCTATAATTTACAAAAGTTCCAAAACATAGAGTATTCTAAAGAGTGATATCAATTATTTCAACAATTTCTTGTTGTCCATCTGAAACCTGTGAGAAATATATATCACCTTCTCCCAAAAGCAATGCTTCCTTTGATAGTTGATCAATAATCTGACTGTTAGTTCTATAGATATGTTGAGCTTTGATTTACAGAAAATGTCTTCTCAACTTTCTAATCTTTGACATCCAGGGCTGCAAAGATATCACCTTGAAATTATTATCATTAGTATACCAATCGTTAATAACCTTAGAATCACCCATCAATAGTAACTTTGGTACATGTTTAAAATAAGAAAAATATAAAATTAACCAAAGTGTCATCAATTCCCCTTTAGAATTTGTTCATTGTCCACATTTCAATTTTAGTTTTTATGTGCCCATTATTGGGAATTTCATAATGGTTCCACCACACTTTCAGCCTCTTCCCTATGAAGCCCCATCGAAAAAGCCTACTACCCCAACCCAATCAAGATTTGGTGGTCTATCAATCCTTTTGAGTATCCTTTGTAATTTTTGTTCCTGGGAGTCTTGTAAAATGTAGTTACAAACTCTAATATTTTTTGTTTGTTGATCTTCAACTATCATTAGGTTCCTATGCTTCCATACCTCCCAACTGATAAAACAAGGGATTTCAATCTAGTTTTTCTTTCTCTTTGACCAATTAAGGAGACTGTTTTCAAAATGTCCTCCTTGCCAATTATTGACCAGATTCAGTTCCTTAGAGATAGCCTGCCATATATTTTTTATGAAATTACAATCCCCAAATAAATGTAAGACATATTATTCACTTTCTTTACAAAGCACACAGAAGCTAGAACCCTGAAAGCCCCTTTTTATCAAGTTATCCCAAGTAAGTATTATCTGTTTCATCAATAACCACACAAATAGTGTTACCTTCATTGGTAGTTGCCACTTCTATATCTTTGAGTATTGGAATTTTGGCTCTACTCCCCTATCCTCCATCACTTGAACTTCATATGCTAATTTAGCATTAATTTGACCTTGTTTGGTATCCCAATACCATAATAACCTGTCTTTCTCATCATTTAATTCAATTACATCACTTACCAACCCTTTAATATAGTTTATCCATTCATATTTTTGATCTCCTTCTAGGCCTAAAGTTTCAACTTTTTTCCACCTTGTAGAGTTAAGACCTTCTTGTGCATTTGTCCCTACATGAGAAAGACATGTAATTCTTTGTTATTTTAGCATTAATAAAAGATTCTTAGATACTTTATAGAAAGTGTGGGACCCAACCATAGGATCCACACCAATTCTCATATCTCTCCCACTCCTAGTCTTCTATACCAACCAATCATAAATTATGTTTACCGAAGAGGTAAGGGCTCTCCAGAAATTTGAAGTTCCATTCTAGTTTTTTCTCCCCCTCTTGAACCACTTCTCAACAATTTTCCTTTTAAGATATTTTTGCATAATCACATCATGCCAAAGGCCAGGCAACATAAGGCATATCCATAAGCTTTTCGTTGCCAATGCTTGTCAAAAAATAATAATAGTTTTGATTCCCCATCCACCAAACTTGTTAGGTTTTGCAATCTTTTTCCAGTTTGAAAGATGCATAACTTCCTTTTCATTTTTACTGGACCACAAAAAGTTGAACATCCTTCTTTTAATACTGTTTAGTAAACTTTTAGGAATGTTTTCCAGTGACAACCAATACACCGATATGATTTCAAGTACTTATTTTACAATTATGAATCTACCACCCAGGGTAAGACACCTATGATTCCAACTTAGGATTCTCTTTTCAAATTTTTTCTCTAGCCAAAACTAGTCCACTCTAGTATAACAATTTGGATTAATGTAAAACCCAAGATACTTAAATCATATATCTAATGGTTTAACTTCAAATGACAATAGTTTCTTCAACAAATTAAGATCTCCACCATCCCATCCTACTTCTAAGAAACTAGATTTTTGAGGACTGAATTCCATCGCGATAGCCTTAAAAAATATATCCAATACCTCCTTGTATGCTTTCCATTCAACAATGAATCCAATCCCAAACAATATTACACCATCTACAAACATTAAATGTGTAATATTTAACCCTCTAGACATAGGAACACCCTCAAGTTTCTTATCCCAAACCCTCTCCTATATAATTTTTCTCAACCCTTCAGTAACATGAAGAAAAAGTAGTGGAGATAAAGGGAAACCTTTCCTTAAACCCCTTGAATATTTTAAAATGTAGGATTCCCATTGATCAGTACAACAAATTTTGTTGATGTCACACAACCCATGAATCAATCAATTACTTATAAACTTAATCCAACATGTAGTAAAACAAGTCTAAGGAAATGCCAATCCTCCCTATCATAAGCTTTGACTAAATCCATTTTTAGAACTAGTGCTTTTAGATTCTTCACTTTTATGCTATGTAGTACTTCCTGTACCACTCCAATTGCATCAGTAATTTTCCTACCATCTAAAAACACAAATTGTTCTTTTGATATACCAGTGGATAGAGATGTTTTTAGCCTGGTAGCAATTATTTTTGTAATGATCTTGTAAATGAGGCTGCATAACTCTACAGGCCTAAATCCTCCAAATGAATCAGGTTTGTCACTTTTATGGATTCAGGCAATACATGTAACATTCAATTCTCCTGATACTTTCCCTACCCTTCTCAACTCTTCCACTACCTCCAATAATTAATTTCCCATGAGATTGAAGAAACACAAAAAGAACTCAACAGTCCATCCATCTAGCCTAGAACTTTTTGAGCATTTAAAACATTTTAAAGTTTTTAGAACTTCAGCTAAGGATACTGGTTCAGCTAAATTATTTCCTTCTTCCTCAAAAAACATCTTCAGATAGTTCCTTAATACTGCAAGTTGATCTGAAATAGGCAGGTTTCCCTATTCTTTAAACATGTTCTAGAAATAGTCAACAACTTCCTTTTGGATATCAAAGTTGTTTGATATAGTAGTTCCATCTCCCTTAGTGATATCCCAAATGGTGTTAATCTATTTCCTTGAGTTTACATAAGAATGATTTTTTTTTGTATTTCTATCACCTGCTGCCAACCAGTTTACCCTAATTTTTTGTCTCCAAGTATCCTCCTCTTGTTTTAGAAGTGTCCTTTTCCTCTGCTCTTTATCCAGAATCAATAACTTATTATTTTCCTCTACAAACCATCTAGTAATGTCTAAATATAATTTATCCAATTTTGATTCCAACTGTACCAATGCTTTCTTACCTTCAACCTTTTTCTTTCTTTCCCATATGGTTACCATGCTATTAAGTATTTTTAGCTTCTTTACCAATGATTCCATAGGTGTCAAGACCTTTGTCCCTAGCAAATCGACCCAACTGTTTCTAACAAAACTAACAAAGTCTTGATCCTCCAGCCAAACTACATTAAATTTAAATGGATAGAAAACATTATCACTCCCAAATTCTAACTGTAACATGATTGACATGTGATCCGAGATCTTGTCATTGAAAGTATAGGATCGATATATGATTCCTGAAGAGACAAGATTCTCAGATATCAAAAACTGATCCAACCTTTTTGCAATGTAATCCCGGCCTTTGCTTCCATTCCTCCTTGTTGGAAGAATTTTTACTGGCTCAACATTCACTAAACCTGCATTTTGTACCAAATGACTAAAATAATGTTGTAAAGGGTCCACCCTCACGGCATCACCCCAAACTTCCCTACTAGAGATGGTAAAATTAAGGTCTCCCCCCATTATTAAATTTTCCTCATTAAAAATCCCAATCCTTTTTAGGTCTTCTCAAGAAAACCACTATGTCAACATACAACCCATAACAGTTGATCATCTTCACCTTTATATTAGTGTCTTTAACTACACCCTCCATCAAAATCCCCACAGGCATCAAGAATGCATCAAAGTAAACCTTGCAAGGATTCCAAGATGATAATAGACCCCCCTAAGAGACCAATATAATCAAATCTTCATAAATTCCAATTTGGAAGAAGTTTGGCAATGAATTCTCTTGCTTTTGCTACACCTACCATGGTTTCCTGAATGAATAGAACATCTGGTTTATTTTTCTCTTAGAACCTAGTAAGGGTTAATGACTTTAAGGATCCCCCCACTCCCCTCACATTCAAGGATGCCACTATCATATTTTCAACCTATCCAGGTATTTCTGAGCTCTATGTGCCCTAGGACTAGTTACAACCTCTAGACTAGGCATAATTGTTAGTTCCTTCTCTCTTTCCATTTTCTTTGCACTCCTAGTTTTAATGGGAGAGAAATATGTTTCCGGTACTCCTAAAACTACCCCTTTAATCAAGGCATCCCCAAACCCCCGACCAAAAGACACCTGACCCTTGCGCCCTTCCACCTTCCCAATCTTTCTTCCAGGGTTAGACAGTAACTCCTCACCAACAAAGATTGGTAATTGCGATCGAGTTATAACATCCTTGTATAAAGGTAAAAAGTTTAATAGGGATTCCTCCACTTTCGACTAACCAATCGGATCTAGTCTATTTAGCATTTGTAATCCCTCAGATGTCCCCGAAACCAGACTATAATCTCCTTCTTTTTTGACCACATACGAATTGCATACTCCCTTCCCTTCAAATCCCAACCTATTATTACCACTAATTGTTCCCTCGACCATAGCAAGTTTAAATCCCTTAGCCGGTTTTAGATTTTGATCATGTACCAGCATTGGAAAATCCACATGTAAACCTTCCCTACCAGTCTCCCCTTGCAAAGCCCCATATCCCGAGTGCACAATAGTGAATATCTTCTTTTCACCTGAAAATTTTATCTTATCTTTACTAGTGGGCTCGTTTATTAAGGAAATCGGTCTCCTCCCTTATCCTATCTCTGCCACAAAATCTATAGGCAAGTTTGCCTCACCCAATCTTGCAACAACCACCGGGTAATTATTCCTCACATCCTCAACAATGCACCCCACACCTTCCAAACACTCCATCATATCATTCACAATAGGACATACGAGCTCTCCTATGTAATACCTTTACTTCCATCCCACCCTTCGAAGGGTATCTCACCAACCCGGGGATCTAACTCTAATCCTGACTCCTCATGAATAATTAAGTTTTTTGTTGAATTAATTTGATTAGGAAAGTAAGAGGGTTACTTTCCACAATTTTCATCACTATCCACAACTTGTGTATCATTCGATTCATTCCAAGCTTTTGTCTCGTAAGAATTTTCCCTGAATGTCAGCCTTAAATTCCCAGCCGCAAGTGAATTCTTATGTACCCCTCCATCTACACATTGATGGTGGAAATGACCCATAACTTTACAACCCGAGCATCAAAAAGAAACACCAACATAGTCAATCTTTGTTGGAGCTTTAGGCCCTACCAAATAATATTTATCTCCTCGGGCAAACCTTTCAAAGTGTCAATTTTAGCCAACAACTTTCCCATTCGTCGATCAAGGGCCCCCACCTATTTTAAATCCACATGTAAAAATTTACCAATAGCATTCCCGATGAGTTTGAAAGCTTCTAAACTCCACAATGCAAGAGGGTATCCTGGTAAGAGCACCCACAGATGTCATAGTCTGACGATCTCTTTTTTTCTGTTGAACGCCAAGTGCCAGTATTTTAGCATTAGTTGTCCATCGTTTACAACACAAACCTGTTGGAGTACCCACTCTGCATCTTTTGAAGACCTAAAATGAAGCTGAACCAACCCTTCAACAAAATGTGTCTCTCTATCACATATCCTAGCAACGATCCCCAATTAGCTTAAACCCAGGCATGTATATCTTTTTCCCCCAGGGCCCAATAACTAGATTTACCCACCAAACCATGCATGGTAAAAATAATCATAGCATCCATCCAAATATCTCTACCTAGGGTCATTTCTGACTTCAATTTTCGCGGCTTCCACACCCTAGAGCCTATGATAGGCTTAGTTTTCTCTTGGCTGCATAACCCACCAAAATGACCCACACCTAGATTCTCTCCTACAACTGACGTCTCGCCTCCAATTCCCCCTTATTGCTATGAAGTACTCCCACCACCCCCCTTATCTTGTTGTCTTAAAACAATGTTTCCACTATCATTATGACCATAATCAATCAACACCCTGCTAGGAGTAACGAAATGTCGAAACTTCCTCGAATCTAACCTATAATGTGCATGATTTCTATACCATATACAGTCTTTTCCACTGTCTGTAGAACCACAATCAATATGTACCCCTCCAGGAGTAACGTTGTGTCAAAACTTCCTCGAATATAGCCTATACTATGCACAAATTCTATAGTAGCCAGAGTCACCTGCTATTTGAATCACCTCTACACCTGATGGTACCATACCTTTGCTTATCCCCATCATGTGTAGATAATTCCCTCCACCCCCTCTATCGCGTTGCACATCTTGGTCTCTCAGCACCCCTCCAAATGAACCAGGGATTCTAAGATTATCCCAATCTAGCTTGCGCATCGGCCTAACCCCCTTTGCGAAATGCAAAAGATGGAAAGATACAATCTCCTTCTTGGCCTTGAATTTTCCCCCAAAAACCACTTCGCTATAAAAAAATTCATTTATTGCATTAATATTACTGCTCCTAGCCATATCGTCCTAAGGATCGCCAAGTGTCTCAAATTATGTATTGTTGGACCACTCAACAACCACTACCCCTAACTTCTCACCTGACTACCTTAAATTTTGTTTATACCTTGTTAAATCTTCCTTGTACTCCACATCGGATTTGTAGAATCCTTTATGGATCCATCAATGCTCCTCCGAAGAGTCCAACAATTGGTCACCTATGTTTGTCACCATCTCATATAGTATTTTAACATCATGCACTTATACCTACCGTATCCCCTATTCTCCACTCTCCACCTGCCCAAACATCCTTAACTCTCATGGACTCATATACCCAGTATCCCGGTCCAGGCCTCCAACTGCCAACCCCTGTAGGGGGCTGAGCAACCCTACCCCATCACAAACCTTAAAGGTAACCTAATTGAACCAGTCGCTTTAATTGATAAATTAAGACTTGAACGTTATAGATGGTTTGATTTCATACTTTTCTAAATAGGTTTAGGCAATATCTAAATACAATATTTGCTTAATAATGGTTTTTGAGTGGTAAGTTAGTTTTTTAAATTAAAACCAATTTATATACTTCAAAGATAATATTTTCAACAACAACAACATTGGATTTTTATTGTACAAGGAAGTGAATATTAAAGATAATATCTTCAACCATTGTTAACCATAGTGAAACATTGTCAACCAACATGGTCAACCTTAATCACTTTTGGTCAACCTTAGTCACATTTTGTCAACCATAGTTAATCATGGTCAAACCATATCTACAACCTCTCCTATGGTTAACATTAATGAACCATTATGAGTCATAGTCAACCATACTTACCTAAATTAAACCATGTTCAACAATAGTCAACATTATCATCCATTGTTGTCCATTATTAACCATAGTAGAACATGGACAACATAATTAGCCATAGTCAACCCTTCATGAATTTATAGTCAAACCTTCATGAAATTTATAATGAAACATAACCATGAGGAATGTCACAATTCAACTATAGTAAACTACACTAAACCATAGTTGAACATGGTCAATCATTGTCAACTATAATCAAACATAGCCAACCATGGCTAACAATGGTCGAAAATAATCAACCATGGTCAAACAATCATTAACTATAGTCAAACATCATGCACCATATTCAACAATTATCAAACATAAACAACCATGGTTAAATATGGTCTGCCATAGTCAACCATGGTTAAACATGGTCTAACATAGCCAACCATCATTAACCATGGTTAAACATGGTCAACTATATTAAACCATGGTTAAACATGTTTAGACATAATCAATCATTGCTAATCATGGTGAAACATGGCTAAACATGTCCAACCATAGTCAACCATGGCCAACCATAATCAACCAAGGTCAACAATAGTTAACCAAACTTAACCATAGTCAAACATAGTAAACCACACCCAACTATAATAAAACATGACAATTATAGTCAACCATAGTTGACTAAATTCAAATATGGTTAAATTTAGTAAATGAAAGTTGATAATCAACAAAATTCAATCGGGTTAAGAATGGATTTCAAACATGCTTAACCATAGTAAACTATAACTAACTATATTCAAACCTGCTTAGTCAGTAATGATAAACTAAATTCAATTATAATAAAAAATTCACTACCAAAGTCAACCATTATCCACCATAGTGAAACATGGTCGACCATAGTAAACTAGAACCATCTTTAATCAACCATAGTCAACTATGCTAAAATGTGGTTGATCATAGTCACCAATAGTCAAGGGTGGTCAACCATGGTTAACAATAATCAAACATAATCAACTAGGTCAAACCATCATTTAGCGTAGTCGAACATGGTGAATCATAGTCAACCATTGACAAACATGCTCAACCATTCTCAAACATATTCCATCATAGTCAACAATTGTTAAACATGGTAAACATAGAAAGCATGCTCAACCATGCCATGACCAACCTTGATCAACTATAGTAAACCATGGTCAAGAATGATCAACCATAATCAACCACAGTTAATTATGGTCATCCATGTTAACAAACATCCAACCATAGTAAACCATGGTAAACCATAGTTAATCATAATGAAACATGATTAACCATGTTCAACCATATCTAACCATAATGAAACATGGTCAACCATAGGAAAACATCATCAAACATAGGCAACTATATTCAATAGTGGATCAACCAAAGTCAACCATAGTCAACCTAATTCAACTATAGTCAAACATAGTGTACAAAAGTCATCACGTCAACCATGGTTAAACAACATCAAACATAATTAAACATTGTCAACCATGATTAAGCATAATAATATAAAAATTTTCATTTTAATAATATTATTTAAATCATAAGTAATATTAATATAACCTATGCATGAAAATAATTATGTCAAAATTATTTTATTAAATTAAAAATTATCTTTTGTGTATTATTAATTAGGCCGATAGGCGTCCCCCCTATTGGAATTGATGTTTTAATTAACCTTTTAATTACAAAGTCCAATCTTATGGACAACAATTAAATATTTTGGCATATCCTTCATCGTTGTCCCAAATCAATGAATCAGATTTAATTTCATAATGTCCTTGCATTTATGAATGCATACATTTTCCTTGTTTACATTTTCACATTTACTTAATATGATTAAGGAATTTCTTCCCTAGCCATTGATTGCCACGTTTAATTGATTAAGCACGATTAATATGTATAAAGCGCTTCATTTCCACATTCGTTATTTATCTCGGATTAATTATATGGATAACAATGAACACGATTTTATGGATGTGAAGTATTGCCACGTAAAGCGTTGGAAGTGAAGGGTTGCTACAATGTGAAGTGGTGGTTAATTTGGACGCATGATGTGTTTCAATTAACATAGGGGTGGTTAAGCTAGATGCATGATGAATGTCACTCTTAATCTTCATTGGAGCATTTCAATTCTTTGCCCTGGTGCTCTCCAGGTTCAATGCATCGCATGTTTGATCGGTTTCCAGACGCTAAACCTAGGATCAAATGAAAGAATATAGTTTGGATTTTTTTCTTTCGCCTTCACCTTTGCCTTGGGAATTATTCTTAGTGTTCCTCACAAACTTATGATTTCTTGATTAAAATCAACTTCTCTTGGGCACCTTGTGAATGAAAAACTACAGAAAATTATACTGTTTTCAGTTGAAAGTCTGTAAGAGGAACACAGAACCTTCGTCAACTAGTCATGAGTAATATTATCCATGGATGGAGATTTCAAAATTCTATAGTGGAGATTATGAGAATGAGTTTGCATCCCATTGACATCGAGTTTTTTAAATGTTCTCTCTTCGAAGTGAGAGGTGGTGTTAAAAACTAAAGTAGTATCTTACACCACATGACTCTCTCAGTATTTGTCTCCATGCATGGGAGCATTGTTTGTGAAAACGGACCTGCAAAATAGAAAACGAAGTGTAGGACAGAACGAAAACAGATCTGCAATAACAGAAAACGAATTGCAGAACAAAATGCAAAAAATGCCACGCATATCTCTTTATTTGAATCGATATATAAAGGAATTACATGCAAGGAAATGCTTCGTAAATAATGAAGCGACTAACAGCTCACTCAGTGATGAAAACAAGAAACCAAACGATTGACAGTTAACTAAACAAATCGCGGAGAAAATCGCTCAACTTATTCGTCTAACACACCCCCTTAAGTTGGAGCTCGACAATCATTTAACCTAACAACACTCAGCTTAGATCTGAGTGATACAAATGTTTCTGTGCCCAAAGGCTTTGTGAAGATATCAGCTTGCTGATATGCTGATTTACAAAATTTTACAGTGATTACATCTTCATTTACCAATTCTCGAATAAAATGATAACGGATATCAATGTGCTTGCTCTTTTTGTTGAAGACTTGATTCTTGGACAATGTAATTGCAGAACTGTTGTCACAATATATTGCAGTTGGATCCAATTTCTTTGGTGATAAGTCACTCATTAACCTTCTTAGCCAAACAGCTTGACAGGCTGTGGAAGTTGCTGCAACATATTCGACCTCTGCGGAAGACAATGTAACAACTGGCTATTTTCTTGATGCCCAAGAAATCAGACTTGATCCATATTTGAATGCATAACCGGAAGTGCTTTTCCTGTCATCAATGCTTCCGGCAAAATCACTGTCAGTAAAACCAACTAAAAAACTTTTTGATTCTGAAGGATACCATAAACCATAATCAACTATTCCAGCCACATACCGCAAAATTCTCTTACCAGTTTGCCAATGAGAGTCCTTCGGTGACTCCATGAATCTAGAGATAAGACTTACAACAAACATTATGTCTGGTCTAGTGGCGGTGAGGTACATAAGACTGCCCACTAGCCTTTTATACAGAGTTTGATCAATGGACTTTCCTTGATCATTTTTTCTTAACTTGGTGCCTAAAGCAATAGGAGTAGCTGCAGCCTTACATTCAAGCATTTTGAACCTTTTCAACAAATCTAAAGCATACTTCGACTGAGTGATAAACATGCCTGATTCTAACTGGCTTACTTCAATACCAAGGAAATACTTCATTAAACCGAGATCAGTCATCTCAAATTCTTTTTCCATGAAAACTTTGAGTTCATCAATTTTCAAATTGCCAGTGTAAATCATATCATCTACATATAAGCAAATAATTAGCATCTTACCATGTTGATCATTCTTGATGTATAAGGTTGGCTCATTTTTTCTTATGATGAAGCCATTTTTGATGAGGTATGCATCAATGCGACTATACCATGATCGAGGAGCCTGCTTTAAGCCATACAATGCTTTCTTCAACTTATACACCATCTGTTCTCTACCAGTGATCTCATAACCTGGAGGTTGATCAACATATACCTCTTCATTCAAGATGCCATTTAGAAAAGCTAACTTCACGTCCATTTGATAGACAAGCCATCTATTCTCTGTTGCAACAACCAATACTGCTCGAACTGTATCAAGTTTGTCTACAGGGGCATATGTTTCCCCATAGTCAATTCCATGCTACTGCACATACCCTTTTGCAACTAATCTGGCCTTGTGCTTATGAAATTCTCCTTTTTCATTGAACTTGGATCTGTACACCCATTTTACACCTATGCTTTTCTTTCCTTCAGGGAGATCAACAAGATCCCAAGTGTCATTTTTCTCAATGACTTCAATCTCTTCATCCATAGCATTTATCCATGCTTCTTCTTTGGCTGCTTCTTCATATGTTTCTAGTTGATATGTTATGAATGCATAAAGTGCATCCAAATATAATGGCTAAGTATGGTCATACAAATCATGGAGACTTCTTGTCTTTTGCCTTTGCATGGAGGCAGTGGTTTGATCTGAATCACTAGTCGGATATTGTGCTGCTAGTTTTCTTGGCACATAATCTGGAGTACTTGATGAAATTTGTTGTTCTTCTATCACTGGTTCATTTGTATCAGCTAATGGAACAAAGCTTCTTGTGACCTTGACATCCCAAGCTTTGTCTTCTTGGAACTTGACATCTCTGCTAATAATAAACTTCTATGTGATTGGGTTATATAGTCGATATGCTTTTGACTGTTCACTGTACCCAAGAAAAATGCATTTCTCACTTTTATTATCCAACTTCTTCCGAAGGTCATCAGGAACATGGGCGTATGCAACACACCCAAAAACACGGAAATAAGATATATCCAGTTTCTTACTAGTCCATGCCTCAAATGGACTTTTATCTTTCAGACTCTTTGTAGGTGCACGATTCAAAATATGCACAGAGCATGCAACAGCTTCTCCCCAATATTTGGTTGGAAGATTCTTACCATTCATCATACTCCTTGCCATGTTTAACATAGTGTGGTTTTTCCGCTCCGCGACTCTGTTCTGCTGCGGAGTGTATCTGCAAGTAAAATGTCTTCTAATTCCTTGTTCTTTGCAATACTGAGTGAATGACTTTGAGTCATACTCGCCTCCACCATCTGATCTTAGCACTTTCACATAGTGCCCGCTTTTCTTCTCTGTCATGGCCTTAAATTCTTTGAACCTGGAAAATGTCTCAGATTTGCTTCAAATGAAGTAAACCCAAGTCATTCTGCTGTAATCATTAAGATTTAGCTCTAAAGGTAGCAGCAGAAGGAAAAACTTCTCTGTGATGCTTTCCTAAAACACAACTTTCACATACTTGGTGCTGGACTTCTAATTCAGAGAGACCAATGACCATAGATTTCTTTGACAGTTGACTAAGATAATCAAAATACAAATGACCATATCATTGATACCAAAACGATGACTCATCGGGTTTCATAACAGAATAAGACTCAAGGGTTTTGGCATTTTTCAGTATGATAGGATACATGCAGTTCAAGGTCATTTTGATCTGAGCTATGACTCAATTACTAGGAGGCTTATCATGTATGGTGCAGACAATCCCTTTAAACACTAAATCATAACCATGCTGAGAGAGATGGCCTACACTAATCAAATTATGCTTAAGACCTTGGACATAATACACCTCTCAGATGCATTTCTCTTCATTATTCTTAGAGAGTACAGAAACGGTACCCATTCCTTGAACATTCACCAAACGATCATCCCCCAACTTTACTTTATTTTTTACAGTACTATCAAAAGATGAAAATAGGTCTTTGTTACCTGTCATATGATTGCTGCAACCGTTGTCGAGCATCCACACATCTAAATCGGTTGGTTCTGTAGTCGCATGGCAGGAGTAAAACATGGTTTCTTGCACTTTCTCTTCCTTTGCAACATGTGCGGTTCCATGCTCTCGATTCGTAGGTCTTTTATAACATTCAGACTTATAGTGTCCAAACTTCTTACAGTAATGGCACTGAATTTCTGATTTGTCAACCCATTCTTGAGTGCGACCTCTGCCTCGACCTCTATCATAGGAAGATCTTGCATGCGACTGATCTGGGTCTGCATGTGAAGCATTTTGTGGTTGGGATCTACCTCGCCAACCTCTTCCTCATCCTCTGCTTCTTCCACCATGGCCTCGACCTTTTCTTATGGTGGCTTGCGTTTGGAAAGCTGATTCCAACGAAGTATTTTCTCTCTGCAATCTCGCCTCATCTGATAAAAGAGAGCCCAGTAGCTGATCTATGTTAAACGTAGTCAGATCCTTCGATTCCTCGATTGCAACAACAACCATAATAAATTTTTCAGGAAGGCTTCACAATACCTTCTCCACAATTTTCTGATCGGGAATGTCTTCACCTTGACTTCATATTTGATGGACGAGGTGCTTTAAACTCGTCATAAACTAGTCGACTATCTCTGTATCTTTCATAGACATTGTTTCAAAGTTCCGTCGCAAAGTTTGCAACTTGACGGTCTTCACTTTCTCGATTCCTTGATAGATGTTCATGAGAGTATCCCATGCTCCTTTGGCGGTGCTCTCGCCTTCAATTTTCGGAAAGATGGACTCATCCACCCCCTGAAAGATAAGCCATAAGGCTTTTGCATTTTTCTTGACCACTTCGGTGTAAGTGCATCTCGTATCCCAATCCAATGCATCTCGATCTTCAGCTTTCAACAAGGTAACTCCATCTTCGACAATCTCTAAGCATTCATGATAGCTCAGAAAAACTTTCATATTGGATACCCAAGTGCTATGATTCGACCCGTTGAAAACAGGTTCTTGCATGAGAGCCTAGTTGTTCATGCTAGCCATTTTCTGCTCAAAAAATTATATACTGGCAGCTAAAAAACAAATTGCACAGAGAAAAAACAGATTTGCAATTCTTACAGAGCTTGCTGAAAAACGTTTTGCAATTCGGCAAGCTGGACAGAGGCTGGATCTGCAGCCTGCTCTGATACCATGAAAACGGACCTGCAAAATAGAAAACGAAGTGCAGGACAGAACGAAAACAGATCTGCAATAACAGAAAACGAATTGCAGAACAAAATGCAAAAAACACCACGCAGATTTCTTTATTTGAATCGATATATAAAGGAATTACATGCAAGGAAATGCTTCATAAATAATGAAGCGACTAACAGCTCACTCAGTCATGAAAACAAGAAACCAAACGATTGACAGTTAACTAAACAAATCGCGGAGCAAATCGCTCAACTTATTCGTCTAACAGTTTGTATGTGTTTCTTTTGTACATTAATTTCCTTTCGAGAGGGCTCATATAAATAGATCGTATATATAATTTCTTTATATATACGATCTATTTAAAAAAATGATGTGTGGATTAAATAGAAGAATTTCAAGATCTCATCATGCATATGTATATAGTGATTTATGCATGGATCAAACAATGAATCGAGAAATTTGGAAATGTTGTATCTACTTTTCTATTACTCTTGTGGCCTTGTGAAAATTTAAGATTATATATTTTTTTAGTATGAAAGAACTAAAGATTGGATCGAAATATATTCCATGTACATTATAGGTGATATTCTTATGCATTGATCGAAGTATTGATTGAGATATACAATTGTAAATATAATCATATATTATGTTGATGATGCGCAATTTGTAATAACCAAAAATTAACTCCTGAATAGATGACTTAATGAAGGTTTTGTTATCCTTAACCATTATCGTAATTTCTTATGGAGTAGCTTCCAGAATTAGTTCTTACACAAAAATTTCGATAGACTTGTTGTAATAATCCTACATAACTTCCATACGTTTAAGTTCGATCAATGGATCGTGACATCACATCGACTAGAAACTATAGTGGTTTCTCAAGTGCTCATCTTTTCTTGGAACAAATTTGTATTAAGAGACGATAAAACTTTGTTTCATTTCAACTTAACAACGATATTATACTGATTACACCTTCAATGGAAACATGATCGGTGAATAGAAGCTCCATTGGATACTTGTTGTGTCGAGAAGAAATATTTTGAAAAATGGCCAACACGCCTTGGAACTGACCTTTCGGTGTTCGGACTTGAATCAAGACCCTGAACCACTACTACACGCTCATAATTTCATTCATTGGAGAGACTCTGTGCACTTGGACATAATCATATTAAAATTACTTCAAATCCTATTAAAATTACTTAAATACATTTACATTAACTTTTATATTAAAGATTATCATTTATTAACCTTTATTTTGAATCTTTATTTATTAACCTTTTTTACACTTACTTATAATTAAAAAACATTTAATTGCATTTCCTTTTTCTTGAGTTCCTGAAAATTAAAAACAATTGTATTTAGTTTCTATTCACTCTCAAAATTTTATGAATGTACCATCACTTTACATTTATGAAAATTAGGATTTCTGAAAATTAGGGTTTATGTTAGGGTTTAGCTTCAATCCTAGGTAGCAAGCCACCTATAACACCTTTGAGATGTTACTTTTTTTTAATTTAGAATTTCTGAAAATTAGGGCTTGTATTAGGGTTTATTGTGGAAGACCTTGATGACATTTTCTTAATGACAATGTTGTGGCTCTCATTTTTTCACTAGCCATTTTTTTCCCATCTCACCTTTTTCACATCTATTAAATGTTTTCACCTGTACAAACATCCTTTATAAAATGTTCTTATTTAACTTAACAAACATCCTATCAATGAATTGTGACTATAACTAAGGTCATCCTTTGAAATTTCCATATTTCGTTCTCTTATATTTTGATTACATTTTATTACAATGGATACAATTCAACTTAGGAGTTTCCCCTTATAATTTTGATTCCATTTGACGTATAAGAATTTGGATATATTTGGAAGCCCCGATGATGATATTAGGTTTTATGGTGGAAGACTTTGATGACATTTTCTTAATGACAATATTGTGGCTCTCATTTTTTAACTAGCCATTTTTTTCCCATCTCAAATTTTTCACATTTATAAAATGTTTTCACCTGTACAAGCATCCTTTTTAAAATGTTCTTATTTAACTTAACAAGCATATTATCAATGAATTGTGACTATAACTAAGGTCGGCCTTTCAAATTTCCAGATTTCATCCTCTTAGAATTTTGATTACATTTGATTACAATGGATACCATTCAACTTAGGAGTTGCCCCTTAGAATTTTGATTGCATTTGGTGTATAAGAATTTGGATATATTTTGAATCCCCAATGATGATATTCTAAATAGATAATTAGAATCATTATACAATCGAATGATATACCCATTCAAGAACATATGGCTTTCTTCTAACCTTACTCATGTGTTGTGTTAATTGGATACTTTAATGCTTTACTAAATATTTAACCTTCTAATGTATGAATACATTGACCAAGATGGCTTAAGAATTCTATGCGTCATATATTTTTGCTTAATTTTCATTTTTTATTTGCCAATTCTTATCATTTATGATAATTCATGATATGGTGAAAACATGTTTTAGCAATAAATGATTCAATTAATGCTTCATTGCAACAAATATTACAATTTTTCATTCACATTAAGATGGGATAATATGTTCATCACAATGCGACATTGGAAAAAGATCGTCACATTTCAATGTTAACCAACTAACCAGCTACTATTGCTCATCATGCTTTACAACTTTATATAAAATAGATGCATAATAATTAATTTTATTTTTGATATAAAATAAAATTAAAAGATGATTCCATACATCTCATTGTGACTAATATTTCCCAACTTCGCACTCTCACGAACATTTCCCAATGCTTCCATGTGACGAACATTTTCAAACATCGCA
Source organism: Picea abies (assembly GCA_900067695.1). NCBI lineage: Eukaryota > Viridiplantae > Streptophyta > Pinopsida > Pinales > Pinaceae > Picea > Picea abies. The sequence goes on from CBVK0100097140.1 coordinate 22,160, forward strand.
ATGTGACAAACAAATCCCAACGTCGCATTTTAACGACCATTTTCCCAACATCGCAAAAGTAAAAGATGATTCTACAGTGTGTCAAGTGTTTCCAAACATTGCATTATGATGAACATTTCCCTACGTCGCATTCTGATGAACATTTCCCAACGTCACAATGTGACGACCATTTCCCTATGTCGCATTGTGATGAACATTTCCTGATGTCGCATTGTGACGTCCATTTCCCAACGTCGCAACAGTAAAATATGATTCTACACTGTGTGGAGTGTTTATAAACATCGCATTATGATAAATATTTACCAATGTCATGTAATGTTTCAATCTCAGTACACCTCACATTTCCTTCCATGCACATCGGAATGTGACATTCATGCAAAAACCATGTCATTTTACAAAACACTTTCCTTTGTTACATTTAAAGATATGGTTCGTGATTTTCAACATATTTTTGACAGAAAAGCTGGCAAAAAACTACGCAGAGAATGGATCCAATGACAAAGGGGTCGTCAAGTTTCTTTACACATTAATTGGTGTTGCAATGTCATAAATTTGGTTGTAATTTGGAATAGGTTTTGTTTTGTTTACCATTTAAAGATTTTGTACATATGTTGGTTTTTGGATATTATATTATATGTACTTAAAACCATTACATTTATGAATTAAAATTTCAATTTTTTTTAAGATATTGACCATTGATTTTTATTATCTTGTTCAAAAGTCTATCAACTAAATTATTGTTGTCCATATGTTGAAATGCCACCTTTTTATTCAAATGAATAAACCAAAGATAAGCTTTATTTATATCCAAATGTTAATATGGTTCTTCCCATTAAAATTGTTTATCTTTTTACATAGTTTTTTTTTCAATGTAATATAATATAAGAATTTACAACTTAATTAATGAATGTTAAACATTATTTCATGGATTTTCAATGTTTTCAATTTAATTTGAACTTTTTGGAAGTCTAAAATATTGATGTTAACTTCATAAATTTATTATTGTCCATATTTGGCCATCTCACCAACTTTTTAATGTATACTGGAAGACCAACTTCACACATACCATGTTTTCCTCCTCAAATATCTTAAATAATACTAAGTCAATGGCAATCAATTTTTTACTTTTAATTTACCAGTATATCACATGGCTTTATATTTAACCTCTTCAAATATAACTATTCTAATATCTCTTTATGCAATAACATTTGCATTTGATTCTATAATAAGATTTCGTTGATATGTTGCAATGAGATTTTTTCTTTTACATATCCTCCTCTGTAATTGTGACAATATTCTATAACATTTCTCTTTGCCCAAGCATATACTTCTTCATTATGAAATATAACCCTTAAGAAAAGAAATAAATTTATATAACCCTCAAGGAAAAGGATACATTTATACAATCCTCCATGTAATGTTGCAATCTCAGTAAACCTCACATTTCCTTCCATGCAGATCAGAATGTGACATTCATGCAAAAACCATGTCATTTTACAAAACTCTTTCCTTTGTTACTCCTCCTCCACCATCTCTTTTAAAGAGTTTACTAGACATTTGTTTCCCAAAACCCTCGTTACATTCCTTTTTCATTTATTTCATTAGGAAAAACCTCCCTCGTACACATGTCACCCGATCTGCTAGTTGCACCAGAAAATCAATTTTATTAATTAATTAAATATTCCTATTTCCCTCATCCACCTAAAATCGTTCCTAAAAACGCTCCTCGGTGTCCCAATATTCCCTTCTAATTCTTAAATGACTTATGCCTTACTTAATTCCAAGTTGAGTTCAAAAATAGAAAGTTCCAAAGGCTAGATTCCTTGTGATGCAAGAGCATCTCTCCATGTCAGCCAGCCATGCCAGCGAATTCAAATCACACTCTAAGAGAGAGTCGCATTCTCATTTAAATATGAATTCAATGTAATTTAAATGTTTAAGCTGTTGAGCTGGGAAGTCATGCCTTTGTGCAGGCTGTAGATAAGATCAGACTTAAATGTTTGTATGGTTGAGATATAGATTTGATTATGGACTAGACAGCCCATTCAATGCAATTGAATAGGGTAGGTAGGTCGGAGGGAAGCGCTCGAAGAGCCCCCTCAGGTAAAAGAGATTTTCATATCTCATTTTGTAGTAGTGGAAGTTGGGTGAGAATTTGCAAGTAGAGAGCAGAAGATAAGAGCCGAGACCTTGTTACAGGCCATGCTCAAGAACACCTTGTAAATACAGGCATTTGCCATATTTAATACAAAGAGCAGTTTTTCCTACATGACTCTGTGTTGAGTGGATGTCTATGAGTGTTCTATTTTATGATATAAATGTGTGTTGTAGATGTATGTTAGGCATTTGCAGGAGTTCTTGATTTTCGGGGTTGAAGGTCTTTGAGGCTTTACACCAGGAGGGTGTGATAGAATGATGCGGGTTCTGATAAGCCATGCACAGAGGTTGCACTTCTGAACACTATGGGTTCAGACAAAGACGTGTTGTGGCACAAGAAGCTCAAATCATCAATTCAGGGAAGACCTCAAGGTTGTTGAACACCTTGGAGGCAAGGCTATGTATGAGAGACACAGTTGCAGACAGAAGCTCTGTTGAGAGTTTTGTAAAGCTCTGCCAAGTGGGTATTGGGCATAGGCACAAGGTGCAGTTGGAGGAACTCTGTTGTGAGTTCAGACAGAATCCAGAATCACTGAGGATTATGTGAAGCTCTACCAGGTAGGCATTGAGCCAGTGCAAGGAGTGCATAGAGGAAGGAACTCTATTGTGAGTTCTTAAGGAAGAAGAACCAGAATCACTGAGGATTCTGAGAGCTCTGCCAGGTGGGCATTGAGCAAGTGCAAAGGGGTGCACAAAGGAAGACTTTTGTTGAGAAGTCCAGGGAAGAAATAGAATCACCGAGGATTCTGAGAGCTCTACCAGGTGGGCATTAAGCGGGTGCATAGGTGCACAAAAGGACAGAACTGTTGAACGTTCTGTGTAAAAGATACTATGCCAGGGGGGCATAGAGATAGTGTGCAGATAGGCACAGAAGAGAAGAGCACTCTTTTGAGTTATTTAATCTGAAGGAAGAGTCCACTAAAGGATCTTCACAGGGTTGTCGAACACCTTGAAAGGCTCAGCAAGAAGTTGCTGGAGGAGAAGGAAAAAGCTCAGGAGGATGAGTGCTTTCACACACAAAGTCGGCTGCAAAGAGTGCAGAGGCTGAAGAACTCTTTGGAGAGTTCAAATTTCCCAAAGCTCAGGAAGGACAGCATTTTTACATGCGCACTTGAGAACTCAAGCAAAGGAGTTTGTAGAGGAGGAAGGAAGACAAAATCTAGTAGGGGTCTGAGCATGTGAGAAGATCAGGAGAGACGGCACTGTGGGTGCGTGAAGACTCTGCAGAGTGCAGTAGTCAAAGAATCCTTTGAGGATTCAGAAGCAAAGCTCAGGAGGAGCCAGCGGTTTTATTATGCGCAACGAAGCTCAAGGTCATGGAGCTTGCAGAGGAATTGAGGCCTTTGGAAGACTTGGAATGCTTCCAAGTGTAGGAAGAAAGTGCGCAGGAAGCTCAGGAGGGAGCACAACTGCCATCAGATCAGCTAGAGAAAGGAGATATGGACCGTTGGTTTACACGTCCAAGAAGGCATCAAGGGAAGTGAATGGAGGGGGAGATCGACAGCCATTGGATCTCATTCATAAATACTGTCAGTCATTGGATCGAATTAGAACTGCATGAGGTTTACCATTGGTACTTCAGCCGTTGGGAAATCGGTATTCCCATGAACAAGAGATCGGGAATTTCCATGGGGATTTACCTGGAACAAATCTGAGTCGTTCGCTTGGGGAGACAGGTGTCAAAAATGTAAAGAGAGTTAGGATATTCGGCATCGAGAAATCAGAGTTCCTGAGGTCGTGGAAGTTGGGACATCAGAAGTGTCGAAATCCCAGAGAAATCGACACCGTCCATTTGGAGAGGACGTGTGGCAGAAATCAGAGCCATCGGGGAAAGGTCTGACAGGAGGTCATCCATCGGCAAATCGGGCATTGACATTTCGCGAGTCCCATAGACATACGTGTTTCGACATTGGAAACCCCAAAAACCCAATGAGGGATAAGACTGTGGTCCTGGGGATAATGGTCATATGGGCCAGGAGCCTAGCCAGGAGAACTAGTGTGCAAAGAGCACGTCGGGAATCGGAGGATCGCGGATCCAAAGGACAATTGCATATTGACATTGTAAAGTCCAAAAACCCGATGGGAGACAAGGCTACAGTTATGTGAGATAGAGGTCATGTGGGCTAGGAGCTTAGCCTAGAGGGCTAGTGGGAAAAAGTGTACATCAGGATTTTGAAGCCCAAAACCCCGACGGAAGGAATATAAGGCTGCGGTCTTATGGAAAGTGGTCACAAGGACCAGGGCATAGCCAGGAGGGGCTAAGGCTGGCAGAGAGCTCATCGGTGATCGGAGATGCAAGAGTATTGGAAATCTTGACAACGGAAAGAACGAAACCCCGAAAACCCAAAAATTAAGATCTGGAAAAGTCATAGGTGCATGTAGAGGTCGTGATAAGGTGAAGAAAGGACCTGTGGACCGAGTTTTTTCATAGGGATTCTATTGGGAGTCCAAAGAGGTAATTTGGCTCAAAGAGGGGATCCTGTGAGCATGTGTCGGAGGTGGCTCATGCCTACGTCAAGTGGTATCATATCTTAAATCTTTCTTGTATATTTCAGGTAGGAAGAGGCAGGAAGAGTGATACATCTCAAGTGGTATCAGAGCAGAAAATTTATCTGTATATTTCAGGTGAAAGAAGACAGAGTGTTGGAGACTCTGTAAGGATTGGTTGCAGGTAGGAAACAATCAAGAAGGTAGTTAAGGAGACTGTAGGAGGATGAAGCTGGTAGAACTCTTAGTGTGGAGTGACAGCAACAGGTTTTCTAGGAGAGCAGACAAAGACAACAAGATGGCTACTAAAGGCCATAGATTTGCTGGAAGGAAAAACTCAGAGTTGTCGAGTCAAGAGGACATAGATGAAGGGATCATTGATATAAGAGCAGAGATGGAAAGGATTGCGTTGAAGATGCAGCTAAACGCGAGGATAGATGAGCTCGAATTGAAGTTGTGACAGGATAAGAAGCCGAGATGGGTGTATGAGTGGCCCATGAAGAAGGCAAAAGAGAAATGGCTAGTCAAGAAATTGATGGTCAGGAGACAACGTAGGCTATTGAGAAAGTTGTTGAGGCATGCTGAAACCCTCAAGACCACAGAGGAAAAGATGATTTATGTCTGTGACCCAGAGACTGGGAGAGGTCTCGATGATTTTGAAAATGAATTGGGATCAGCTGAGGATCTCAAGAACTTTCAGGAGGGAAGAGAATAAATTCTAGTTTTCCAAGTGGGCATTGAGTTGAGATCACTGCGAGGTCTCATGGAATGTCAGGAGGACAGCCAGGGAATTTTACATTTCCAGCTGGGCAATGAATTGAGATAGTTGTGCTATCTCGAAGACTGCCAGGAGGGCAGTGGAAGCATCTCATATTGCCAGGTGGGAAGAGATAAAAACTTGAGACTATCTGAGAGTCTCATGGACTCAGAGGTGAGTTCAATTCAGCAGGGAGTGCTGATGAAGATGGGATCAGTTGATCTCATAATCTGCCAGGAGAGCAGCGGGAGCATCCCATATTGCCAGGTGGGCAGGGATGAGCAGGTAAGTTTTGATTAGCTTGAGGAGCTGACAGAGCATATGAGACTATATGAGAGTCTCATAAACTCAGAGGTGAGTTTGGATCAGCATGTGCAACTGACAGAAGACGAGGATCTGAGGAGCCTTATGATGATTGTGAGAATTGGGATATTCCTACCACTTTCCCGAGAGGAGGCAGAAGTCTGTGTTGCAGAGAGAGAAGCGATAGCAAAAGAATAGTCAACTGAGACTATCAAGAAGGAATTGGAGCAGGTGTTTGAGAATGCCGAAGTAGAAGAAGCAGACGGAGAGGATGATGCGAATTCTAAGGAATGGCTTAGTATTTTCAGCAAGGAAGCTGAAAAGACTGCAACAGGGGAGTTTGCAGTAGAAGAAGAAGAGGCAGACAACATTTTTTTTGTGGATATGTATGAACAATTTAAAGCCCTGGAGAAAAGGGTGAAGGTGCAAAGCATGCACATCCAATAGGTGAAGTTGCAAACTGATGAAGGAGGCATGGGAGATCATGATGATGTGCTCATGTGACAAAAAAATTTGCAGGTGAGGAGACTGCAAAAACAGAGCTAGCCACTAGAGTAGCTAGACGAAGTAATAGAAGAGATCAGAAGGTTGATGTTGGGGTCAGCAGAGACTACCAGCGAGGAAAGGCTGAGCAGAAGAGAAGCAGCAACAGTAGTACAAAATCAACAGTAGCAGCAAAATGGAGCAGATGGGAAGCTCCAGATATTTGTTTGGGATCCAGGAGGATTTCCAATAGCTGAGAGGGGAATCTCATGATTTTGTAGCTAAGGAGTTTGATGCAGGAGAATCTCTTCATGTCATCCAGCCACTCCAGCAAATTCAAATCACACGCTAAGAGAGAGGCCCAACCTCATTTAAATATGAACTCAATGTAATTTAAATGTTTAAGCTGTTGAGATGGGAAGCCATGCCTTTGTGCAGGCTGTAGATAAGATTGGCCTTAAATGTTTGTATGGATGAGATCTAGATCCGATTCTGGACTAGACAACCCATTCAATGCAATTGAATAGGGTAGGTAGGTCGGAGGGAAGCGCTCGAGGTAAAAGAGATTTTCATATCTCATTTTGTAGTAGTGGAAGTTGGATGAGAATCTACGAGTAGAGAGCAGAAGAGAAGAGCCGAGACCTTGTTACAAGCCATGCTCAGGAACACCTTGTAAATACATGCATTTGCCATATTTAATACAAAGAGAAGTTTTTCCTGCATGACTCTCTGTTGAATGGATGTTTGTGAGTGTTCTATTTTATGATATAAATGTGTGTTGTAGATGTATGTTAGGCATTTGCAAGAGTTCTTGATTTCTAGGGTTGAAGGTCTTTGAGGCTTCACACCAGGAGGGTGTGATAGAATGCTGCGGGTTCTGATAAGCCGTGCACAGAGGTTGCACTTCTGAACACTGCGGGTTCAGACAAAGACATGCTGCGGCACAAGAAGCTGAAATCATCAATTCAGGGAAGACCTCAAGGTTGTTGAACACCTTGGAGGCAAGGCTATGTATGAGAGACACAGTTACAAACAGAAGCTCTGTTGAGAGTTCTGTAAATCTCTGCCAAGTGGGCATTGAGCATAGGCACAAGGTGCAGTTGGAGGAACTCTGTTGTGAGTTCAGACAGAAGCCAGAATCATTGAGGATTATGTGAAGCTCTGCCAGGTGGGCATTGAGCTGGTGCAAGGAGTGCACAAAGGAAGGAACTCTGCTATGAGTTCTTAAGGAATAAGAACCAGATCACTCAGGATTCTGATAGCTCTGTCAGGTGGGCATTGAGTGAGTGCAAAGGGGTGTACAAAGGAATACTTATGTTGAGAAGTCTAGGGAAGAAACAAAATCATCGAGGATTCTGAGAGCTCTGCCAGGTGGGCATTGAGTGGGTGCATAGGTGCACAGGAGGACATAACTGTTGAATGTTCTATGTAAAAGATACTCTATCAGGGGGGCATCGAGACAGTGTGCAGATAGGCATAGAGGAGAAGAGGACTCTTTTGAGTTCTGTAGCCTGAAGGAAGAGTCCACTGAGGGATCTTCACAGGGTTGTTGAACACCCTGAAAGGCTCAGTAAGAAGTTGTTGGAGAAGAAGGAAAAATCTCATGAGGGTGAGTGCTTTCATGCACAAAGTTAGTTGCAAAGAGTGCAGAGGCTAAAGAACTCTTTGGAGAGTTCAAAGTTCCCAAATCTTAGGAGGGACAACGTTTCTACCCACGCAGTTGAGAACTGAAGCAAAGGAGTTCGTAGAGGAGGAAGGAAGACAACATCCAGTAGGGGTCTGAGTGTGTGAGAAGCTTAGGAGAGACAACACTGTGGGTGCATGAAGACTCTATAGAGTGCAATAGTCAAAGAATCCTTTGAGGATTCAGAAGCAAAGCTCAGGAGGAGCCAGTGGTTTTATTACGCGCAGCGAAGCTCAAGGTCATGGAGCTCGCAGAGGAAAAAGAGCACAAAGGTTGAGGCCTTTGGAAGACTTGGAATTCTTCCAAGTGCAGGAAGAAAGTGCACAGGAAGTTTAGGAGGGAGCACAACCACCATAAGATCACCTGGAGAAAGGAGACTTGGACCATTATTTTACATGTCCAGGAAGGCATCAAGGGAAGTGCACGGAGGGGGAGATTGACAGCCATTAGATCTCATTCAGAAATCCCATCAGTCGTCGGATCAGACCAGAGCTGCTTGAGGTTTACCATCGGGACTTCAGCTGTCAGGAAATTGGCATTCTCATGAACATGAGATCGGGAATTTCCATGGGTAGTTACCTGGAACAAATCTGAGTCGTATGCTTGGGGAGACAGGTGTCAGAAATCTTAAGAGAGTCAGGATATTCAGCATCAGGAAATCGAAGTTCCTAAGGTCGTGGATGTTGGGACATCAGAAGTCTCGAAATCCCAGAGAAATTAGGACCATCCATTTGGAGAGGACGTGTGGAAGAAATCAGAGCCATCGGGGAAAGGTCCAACAAGAGGTCGTCCATCGGCAAATCGGGGATCGACATTTCGCGAGTCCTGTGGACATACGTGTTTCGACATTGGAAACCCCAAAACCCTGACGAGGGATAAGACTGCGGTCCCAGGGATAACGTTCATATGGGCCAGGAGCCTAGCCAAGAGAGCTAGCATGCAAAGAGCGCATTGGGAATCAGAGGATCGTGGATCCAAAGGACAATTTTGTCTTGACATTGGAAAGTCTGAAACCCCGATGGGAGACAAGGCTATGGTCTTGTGAGATAGAGGCCATGTGGACCAGGAGCTTAGCCTGGAGGGCTAGTGGGAAAAAGAGTACATTGGGATTTTGAAGCCCAAAACCCCGACGGAAGGAATATAAGGCTGCGGTCTTATGGAAAGTGGTCACAAGGACCAAGGCATAGCTAGGAGGGGCTAAGGCCGACAGAGAGCTCATCGATGATCAGGGATTTGAGAGTGTTGTAACTCTTGACAGCGGAAAGGACGAAACCCCGAAAACCCTGAAATTAAGATCGAGAAAAGTCACAGGTGTGTGTAGAGGACGTGACAGGGTGAAGAAAGGACCTGTGGACTGGGTTTTTTCACAGGAATTCCATTGGGAGTCCAAAGAGCTAATTCGGCTCGAAGAGGGGATTAGAGAGATCCTTTGAGCGGGTGTCAGAGGTGGCTCGCACCTACGTCACCTTGGTAAGTTAGGCATCCCCACCCTTTTTTCGTTAGTTTCCCCTTTCTATTTAAGTTTCCCTTTTTCTTTAAGTTTCCCCCTTTTCTTTTTAACTAAAATCATATTTACCAAGTGTAGAAAAACAATCATTTACCCTTTTAATAAATTTATTCCACCCATATAATTTTTACTCTAATAACTAAAGTTTGAATTTTGTATCCCCTTCTTGTTATATGTCTAATTATTTTTGTTTAGAGGTTCTACTTAGACCTAGGTTTTAAATTCACTAGGCTTGGCGACAATTCTTAAGGGAATTTTTTTTATTAAACTTACTCATCACTTCATTCATTTTTAAGCCAACGAGGTCCTAAGGAGCCATAGTTTTCTAGGCACTAGGTTTATTAACTTACCAGTTAAAATTGTGATGTGCGTGACATTCCCTTTAAGATGCACTACATTTTCCAAGTGTGTCACTCACCTCTTTCCATTTTATTTATGTGACATTCCCTTCAAGACGCACTATGTGCACCAAGGGTGCCACTCGATTCTTTCCATTTTATTTGCACGAAGTGCCCTTCAAGACGCACTCCGTGCTTGAAGGGTGTTACTCACCTCTTGACTGAATTTGGTAGAAATCAAACACCTGGAATCAATACTCCGCCAGGTAATATTGTGGGATACTAAGGAACTCTAAGGAACTCTAAGGAATAAGGAGCCCATGTTATTGCATGCCCTTTAGAATCATTGTGAGTGATTGTCACAGTCTTCCCTGATGGCATCGTGGGTTTCTCGAACAAGGCAATCATTAACCTACAGTTTGAGCCATGGAGGGAGTTCTAGTAGGCTATGGCAGGGCTACTACCACACCACTCCTTCAATGTCTCTGTTTTTTGTGCATGACCCCTTTACTCCAAATGTGAGTCTGGTAGGCAAGTTATCGTCAACCTACATCCATCAATGAATCATGTCAACAATAACAATCAACATCATAATATCTGATCATATGTACATATGTCACATCAAGAACATCCAAACCCTAACATTCCACTCCCCGACTTGATCCAAAGTCCAAGGGGTTTCATCGATGCCTCGAAATCCTCAATGTCTAGAGTCCTTCACACTTAGGAGAACTCAGTCCATAACACATGTCGATGTAAATGTAAAAAAGTAACATATCATCAAATCCACAATATCTCATAATCATAATCACAACAACCAATCGTATATAGAACCAGATCACTTGCATGCAAGTTTCCTCAGAGAATAAGTTCGCTCAATGCGCGTAAGAGCAGGATGTTACAAAAGATGTGACTCATGAAGGTTTATTCAACTTGTCATGATGACAAAGATATAACCCAAGGACTCTAGACCAAGGAGAAAATAACCTTATCTTATTTAAATCAAAATTTGAAATATGACTATAGCAAGAAGTCATAAAAACCTATAACTTGAGAAAACCTATGGCTCAAAATCAAAATTGAAATGTTTTTTACCCTTACAATTCTATGTGACAAAAACTGGAATGAATATTGTCCCTCGATAAGTTATTATTGTTATCATTATTATCCTCCACTAATATTTTGAATTGGAAATGGAGTCATAATCACTTTTTCCTTCCTCCAATTTGGTATTAGAGATTAATTAAAAAAGTAGTATAGGGCTATTTTCATTGTTTTACTTGCATATGGCCATGTTTGAGAAATATTTTCACATTTGCTAATTCCTCTTTTGATATTGGTACCGACACTCTCTTTGAGAATTATTTTCAGAGTTGCTAATTTGTCTTTTTATATTGGTAATTGTTTCATTTTTAAAAGTTTTGAAGATCAGTACTAGTTCCTAGTAACTTCGGCATTTTTTTTTAATCACTAATGGAAAGTGGAAATACATAGATTCCTTCTTACTATTATGGAATCTTGAAGGGTTAATACTTATAAGCATTAGGGTTCATAAGGAAAATAAAGGAAATATGGAGATGTTTGTTCATGTTCTTTGTTTTCCTATTTTATATTTGTAAATGTCTCTATTGTTTTAATATTTTTTATATACACTAATAATACTTTATTTTTTCTAATTATAAAGGAATGGCACCCTAAGGAACTTCCCATGGAGGAAGACATGGCTGTACAAGCATATGTTCAGGAACATGGATAAAATATTGAAGATCAAGTTAATGATCCTATGGAAGATGATGATGATGTTAATAACATAGTTGAAGAAGATAGGACAGGTATATTGATCCAGGAGACATTTAATAATGATAGAATATATGATGATGACAACCAACTCGATGGTTTTTTTATATACCTGTACTTGAGAAGGCAGGTCAACCTATTTATGAAGGCTCCAAAAGAAGTCTTCTCTCTACTATATTGTTGGTGGTGAAATTAAAGGTTATGAATGGTTTTTCAAACACTTGTGTCACACAACTGCTAAGGTATGTAATATATTTTATCGCACTTAGTACATGATTATAAAGACTTTCTTTTTTCCTATATTTTTATTCTTATTTGATCATCTGTAAATTTTGAATGCAATATGTATGATCAATATTATTTACATTAACAAATATTCATTTTTTATGTTGTAGATTGTTAGGTGAATTTTTGTTACAACCATGAAATGTTTTATGTAACACATACCGATATTTACATTCCATAGTGAAATATATGGGAATGTAGTGAGATCGGAAGAGCGT
>CBVK0100097141.1:0-34174 GCA_900067695.1 Picea abies
ACGCTCTTCCGATCTCACTCCTTCCATGAAGGGTTCTAAGGTTTCTAATTATGAAAAACCTTTAATAGTTGGAAGTACTTTAATAGTTGGAAGTACTACAGATTCATGTAATTTTGCATCTCTTTCCCATATTTGATTAGGAAATGGTAGCAATCTATGGTTTCAAATGACATAGTGGTAAAACTTGAAATTAGTGGTCATAAGTCTAACATATGTTTTCCCAACCTACAAATGGAATAGAAGAGTAGGGCGGGCACAATTTGATTGGGGATGTCAATATCAAACTCTGTTTGAAAGTTGTCTATGGTTGGAATTGACTATGGCTTGGTGCAAACTTCTATCAAGAATAGGAATAATTTGATCGATTAAAAAATAATTGTTCATTAGATTGAAACCTTGTATGGTTGTTGGATTCCTATTAAGCTCTTTAAGTCTAGGTGGAAGATAAGGAAGAATCTCTTCATATTCATATTGATACTCATCCCATTTCACCATTCTTAGGGAGGATGTTTACATGTTATTTATTGATCTATATGGATACCAGTGGCCACCCACCTCCTCCACTAGTTCAATGGTTCTATATATTTTTGACATTTTTTCTACGGTTTTTCGGGTCCTAAACTTGTGGGATCATTTTAAGGCCCTAAACTGTGTTTTTTGGACATTCAGGGGGCTTAGGGTTTCCAATGATATTCCTTTTCCCTTGCCAAAAGTTGTAATCGTCAGATATTTCTTTGCAACGAGCTATCGTTCATCCCAAACGAAGATCGTATGAAAACGTTGTGGCCCCGAGAAGTTGACGTATCAACTAAACACCTCGAGGCCCACAATACTTTTGGCAGTTCATATTCTAGGGTTAAGTTTTTTTCCTATTTATTGTTTAGGGTTCCTGATAGAATTCCCTTTTTGGCCTATTCATAATCATTTTTTTTGCAAATAAGCCTAGCCGACATCTCTTTCTCTTCATAGATAAACTACCACCATTCTATCTAGTTTGTGTTCTATAGTACTCTTCTATTTTATTCATTAATAGAAGTTCGGTTTCATTGTATTTTTGTACCCTTTATATTTCTATGTGTGTTCCATTTCATTCTCAACATAATATGGATACGTGGTATCAAAGAAATATGATAATTATTTCTTGTTGCATATCGCCAATGAGGTTAGGGTATAGAGAGTTAGGTCTCGAGCTAGTTTCACTTGTGGATGATCTCTCTTGCTAGCCCAAGAAGCCTCTCTTGATGGAGAAAAAGATACATGACAGAGCAGTATGTCCTATAAATATGTTTCTCCAGGAAGGCCTCGGATGACGAAGGAACATGATGATGGATGACTTCACTTAGATCCTTCAATGAATGCCAACAACGGGTGATGAGGCTTCAACAAGAAATCATTTCAAAGGTGTGACAACCTTCAAGGTACAAGTTAAATTTGATATCCCTTTATTTGAAGGCCATATAAATGCATATGCTTTGGGGAAATGGATTAATGTGTTATAGGGTTATTATTCTATTCAAAAATTTTCTGGCATGAAAAAGATCACCTTTGTGCTCCTTAAATGCCTCTCCCATGTCAAATATCTATAGGAAATTTACTAGGAGAGACACAATGAAGATGATTCTATGACATTTAGGAGAGGACGCACTTGGCCAGCCTTTGTTGATGTCCTCAAGGAGGAATTCTACCATGTTGGAAACTATTATGACCAATACATAATATGGATGACTCTACATCAAGAGAGAGATGCGATGGTGCTAGAGTACACCTACATCTTCGATAACTTGTACTCAAATATGGGTATCATAGAGTCCAAGTGGAACCCAGTTTTGAAGTACCACAATGGACTACACAAGTACATCCAAAGAGAGATGGATTTCTTAGACATCTCCACAGCGAGAATTTAGGACTACAAATATGGAACAATAGAAGTATAGTAAAGGTGGCCCTAACTCACAGAAAAAGAAAGAGAGCAACGAAATCCAACCTCATGAAAACCATCCCAAGCCATAGGAAAATAAGGGAAATAGGAAGACGGAAAAGGAAACTAGAAAGTGGTGTGTTCCACAAAAACCCTTGCCACAACACTAATGAATGATTCTTCAAATAGTCATTGTTCGCCGAGATTAAAGAAAAGGATTTGGACCCTAAACCAGACTCTGCTTCAGAACAGGGAAAGTGGATCATGTATGTAGAACCTAGTACTACCATCATAACCGTAAAGATCCAACCAGATGATTTAAATAATATTAAGAGGACCTCGCTACATTTCATTATTGATAGTGGGAGCCAGAAGAACTTGATCTTAGTAGAGGTCACCAAGAGGCTAAAGCTGGGACAATGCCACACCCTCAACCATAGACCATTAAGTGGTTGAGTAAGGGATGATACCTCCATGTCAAACAATAGTTTCTCATGTCATACACCATCAATCCCTTCAAAGATGAGGTATTGTGTGATGTTTCCGCACTTAAAGTTCATGATGTTATTTTAGGACAAGCTGGTATGTGGAATCACCAAGTTGTTTATGAGTCTCAGCCCGATAGTATAATTTTTACTTTGGAAGGTCATTCCTACAGTGTACCAAAGGTATTTCTTACTACTGTAATTTCATTGATATCGACAAAACAATGTCATAAGGTAATATCTCAGACTGTGAAGTCTGTCCTCTTCATCGTCCAATCAGAAGGTAAAAGAATGGTAACTACGACTTCCACAACCTCTGCACAAGATATCTCTACACAACAAAAGAAGGTGGACAAGGTTGTAGCAGAATATAGAGATATATTAACATCACCTACAAGGGTCCTCTATAGTTTCAAGTCAAACAATCCATTGACTTCTTACCTAGTGTTCCCTTACCCAATGGTCCATTATATAGTCACTGCCTTATGGATAATGAGGAAATAAATATTTGTATTCATGATATCATCCACAAGCGCCACATTTGTCCAAGCTCGTTGCCTTGTGGTCTCCCAATTGTGGCCTCCCAATTTTGTTTGTACAGAAGAAGGATGGGACATGGAGACTCTGCATTGATTATAAATCCCTACACCATGTCACTTTCAAGAACAAATAACCGATCCCTTGGATTGAATATCTTCTTGATCAACGTAAGGATTCCAAGTTATTTAGTAATATTTATCTGAAGATAAGCTACCACTAGGTTTTGATATAAAAAATCGATGTACGGAAAACCACCTTCAAATCTAAAGAAGGCCTTTTTGAATTTTTGTTCATGCCTATTGCCTTGACTAATGCTCCAATGCCATTCATGAGGATGATGGATTATATCTTGTGGTCATTCACAATCTCTTTTTGGGTTATATATTTGGATGACATCCTCATATTTAGCCAGACCTTGGAAAAACATCTGCAACAGATACAACAAGTCTTGAGGACCTTGCAACAACACAAGTTATATTCCAATCTAGAGAAATGCTCATTCAGAATGCAAAAAATTTAATACTAGGGACACATCATGGATGAACATGGAGTGCATGTGGACCTAGCTAAGATCTAAGTTATATGTGACTGGACAACCCCA
This sequence comes from Picea abies, assembly GCA_900067695.1. Taxonomy (NCBI): domain Eukaryota; kingdom Viridiplantae; phylum Streptophyta; class Pinopsida; order Pinales; family Pinaceae; genus Picea; species Picea abies. Next base: position 3,545 of record CBVK0100097141.1, read on the forward strand.
AATACTATGACAGAGCTCCAAAACATTTTGGCCTCTCCAACTTCTACCAAATGTTTTTGTTGGGATTCTCTCATATCACTTGGTCGTTAAGTCAAGTGACAAAGGGTGGAGATAAATCGATGTTTCTCTAGTTAGAATCACAATAGAAATCATTCGAGGATATAAAACATCACCTCTACTCTACACCATTTCTCACAATGCCATACCTACAACAACCATTTGATATGGAGACAAATTCCTTTGACAATGTTATTGATGCATTCCTCACTCAATAGGGGCATCTGGTGGCCTATCATAGTGAAACACTATGTGATGTTATTCATAGATATCCCACCTTTGAAAAATATATGTACTCCATTGTGGAGGAATTTTGATAGTGGAAGCATTATATTTTGGGAAAATAAATGATAATCCACACTGATCACATGCCTCTACAATTAATGCAGACATGAGGAAAGTTACAAAATGACTGCCATCAGAAGTGGTCCACATTCCTAAATCAATTCCACTTGAACATCAAGTACAATAAGGGAAACACCAACCATGTTGCAGAATACCTGAGTCGACCCCCGATTGTGGCACTAACCACATTTCTTAACTCTTGTGGGAACAATACCTAAAGGTTGCCACAATTATAAAAAAATGACTCTGATTTCTCTACCACCTATCAGACATTGAGTGCATGAAAACCAGTTCCAAACTTCATCTCAAGGATGGAATGTTATTCCATTTGAGACACCTCTCTGCTCCTTCAAGCAAGTGTGTGAAGTTGATTTAGGAAGATCATTACAGTAAGATAATAGGACACATTGGCATGGAAAAAACAATGGTTGTATTGTAAAAGTATTTTTATTGGCCGAAACTTTGATAAGATGTCATCAAGTATATTAGGTCATGTATTGGTTTTGTTATTTCCAAATCCAAAATTAAAAAACATGAGTTGTACACTTGTTTTCCTACTCTCGGTATGCCTTGGGAATCCATCTTCATGGATTACATGTATAGTCTACCATCAACCAAGCATGGTAATGATCATGTCTTCATGGTCGTTTATCAATTCTCTAAGATGACAACTTTGACATCTTGCAAGAAGAGTATATCAATCAAGGCCATTGCTAAGCTCTTCTTCAAGCGTGTTTAGGTTCATTTTGGGCTACCACAAACTATTATTTCAGATCATGATAGTAGGTTCTTGAGTACATTACAGTCCAGTCTTTGGTCATTGATGGAAACCAAGCTCACCAAATCACCTTGCTTCCAACCCTAGACCTATGGATAGATGAAGGTAGTCATCAAGATGATTGCGCATATCATGAGAATGTACAACTCCAAACATCCTTGCACATGGGATGAGAGTCTTTCTTATGTTCAACATAGCTATAATCAAGCCCTTTATATCTTTATTAGCCACAACCCTTTTCATGTGTGCTTGGGATTCCATCCATGGGCCCTAATTGATGTAGCTCTTCCCATTGCATTTGAATAAGAAGAATCTTCCCATGCTCAAGTTGAGGCTGATAAGGAAACCATATTTGTTGAATGTATTCAGCACATCCACCAACAAGTCCATGATATCTTGCAGAGAGTCAATGCCAAGTACAAGCAACGACATGAACAACATCAGATTAAACATAAGTTTAATTTTTGTGATAAGGTTTGGTTACATTTGCGGAAAGAGTGCCTTGCAAGACCCCTTCACAAGATTTTCCCACTTATATATGGGCCTTGCACAATCACCAAGGCTGTAGGAGAGAATGATTTTGAATTAAGTATTACCCCATTCCTTGGGCCGCATCTAGTCTTTAATGTGGATCTCCTTTGCCTATATTTTCCACCTCTATTAGACACCTCACAGCTAGCTGAGAACTTGGCCCCTATGGAACTCAACCCTAACTACCTTGAACATGATATAATTGATCCAATAATGGATATATAAATGAAAGGCACCCGCCAATAGAACTGACAATTCTATTAGGTCGTCAAAGCAGGGAAACTTCTTCACCAAGGCAAGTGGCTCACTAGGAGCCAAATTCAACCGAATTTCCCCCATATAATGATGGAAATTGATGCAATTGAAACCATTTCTTTAAGGTGTATATTGATGGACACCTACCTCGTCCACTAACTCAATTGTTCTCTATCTTCTTGGCATTTTTCTATGGTTTTTTGGGTCCCAAACTTCTAGGTCCATTTTAAGGCCCTAAATGGTGTTTCTTGGACATTCGGGGGGATAGGAGTTTCTAACAACATTCCATGGCCCCATCCAAACGTTTTTATCCTTAGATGTTTCTTTAAAACGAGGTATCATGCACTTTGAATGGAGATCATATGCAAGCATTGTGACCCCAAGAAGTTGACGTATTAAATAACCACCTTGGGGCTCACGACACTTTTGGTGTTGCATATTCTAGGGTTATGGTTTTTATGTTTAAGTTTTTTCCTCTTTGTTTTTTAGGCTTCATGATAAAAGGCCACTTTTGACCTCTTTGTAATAATAATTTTTTGAATGATCGTATCCACCATCTCTTTCTCCTCAAAGATAAGCCACCATCATTCTAGCTAGTTTATGCTCTACAATACTCTACTATTTTATTCATTAAGACAAGTTGGGTTTAATTGTATTGATGTACTCTATATATTTCCATTTGTGTTCCACATAAATATTGGCTCACAAATGCAACTCGAATCGATAAGGTCACAAACACAATCTATTAAATTATATTTAACTATATATAAATACTAAATAGAATTATCAAATATGTTGTGGTTGAGGTCATCTTAACTTAATTAGGGATGTGCAAGGAAATGCAATCCATGTTTTCCATGTAATATGCTCACTTTGTGATATTCGTTATGTTTATGTGATCCATGATGTTATTCCAAGTGGTGAATGAATCCCTTTTGTGTTGTTTTTTTCCTCTTTACAATGGAATTATGGCTCTTTACATTTGATTAAAAAAACAAAAACAACTACTCAAGGATGCATCAACCTCTTTCCATCCATAACATTTGAATAATATCAAATGTTAAGTAATTGTGTTGTCACCCATTTGCAAGCAATACTAATGGCCACAATCTCTTTAGATTGAAGAAAATGACATCCATAGATTGAACCATCTTCATGACTTTCGACAAAACAAATTCATTTTTAGTAGATGTTTGGACATGAAAATATGAAAATTAGTAGACAACTAAACCAAATCCATGTTTTTTGATTGATTTAGGCACTCAAAATTCACTCTATCTATTTCAAGCAAATAGGTCAATCGATCAAATAGAGAGGCTCGCTATAACTAGAAGGAGGGCAAGTGATTTCTTGAAACAATAGAGGATACCATGCACCAAGCTAACTATGGAAGATCAAAACAATTTTAGTGAGTTGAACATCCCATCCATATAATTTAGTTCCATCCCTAGCATCTCTTCACCTAATTCCAAATTAAGTTGATTGATATTTATAAACAAAGGTATCATAGGCATATTCAGATACAAAACACATCCCAACAATGTAACTCATTTCAAATCCCTATAAGATATTGTGAAGGCCTTCATATCACCAAGGAAGATAATCTAGAATTACACACTATCCTAGGTACAGTCTTAATTTCCTCCAATGGACCCACATATGACTATGTCTTATTAAATTTTTTGACACATCAATGAAACAAAAACATTTAAATGAGTGATTAATGTTTTCTTAAATTATTTTTAATAAATAAATTTATGGTTTGCAAATGAAAAATATGTTTACATAAATTTTTATAAACTAATAAAAATTACAATAATTGTAATTTAAAAATAAGATAAAGATGATAAAAAAAACTAAATCAAAATAATTTTTTTTACAAATTTTATAAATAATTTTTGAAATTTACAACATAAATAAATTTTTAAAATAAATAATGGACTAAAGGTAGTCTTCACTAGATCAACTAGTGTGTAGTTCAACATGAAATATCTAGAGAACTAGACATGCCTTACACGATTCAAACTTCACTCTTCCTTTCTTGTTTTATTGGAGTTAATTATGCTTAAGGTTTTATATAAATAGTTATATTTTGAGTTATTCTCCCTTATATTTTTGTGTTATAATAGTGATTATCAACACAAATTTTTTTTGGAATTTATTATTTCATACTTCTACAATTTATAAGAAATCTATAAAATTCTTTTATCAAATGATTTTTTTTTTTTTATGATTTATAAATTTGAAATAATGTATGGGATGTATGGATTAATATATGAGATTGATTTAAATAAGAATAAAATGAAAACAATATGAGTAATATATAAAGATGAGATAGTTTTAATAAATATAAATTTGGTTTGAATGATTAAAATAATATAAATTATTTATAAATGTTCTGGGTTTATATATATTTAAATCTATAGATGAGTAAGGTATGCATGTATAATTTAATTTTAAACTAAAGTGATGTTTGAAACCTCTTGTTTGTATGATAAGGGACTCTCTATATATATACATATACATATATATATAATGAAAGAATTAGTGAAATGATAATCAATATTACTTTATGAATTACACTATTCATCGATTAATAAATATTATATTCATATAAAAAAAATTGTTAACTCAAATTGTATAACTTACCATATCCAAATAGTATTAGCCAAGAAAGATTAAAAAAGTCTATTTTTTTTTTCATAAAACAAAAACAAATTTTATTGGACCCACAGGCCCTCTACATTTCAATATGAGGGAGAAGTTGTAGCATTAGGAAATTAATCCTCTTAATTAGTTAATTAGTTGGTTCATTAGTTAATTGAAGAAATGATACTAAGGAAATTAATTGTCTATATTGATTTCAATTGTGAGATACAATAAATCATCATATTTCAAAACAAATATTATTGAAGTAATGTAAGTTGTTTAGTTATGTGTGATTTATCTATTAGTATTTTCACATTAAAACAATTATAATAGTAAGATATATAACATGTAAAAGACTTGCTCAACTCGTGTCCTCTTAATACAATAAAAATGATTATACAAGAAATGATATGACTACAATTAGTCCTCTATATTCATTTTGGTGATAAGTTGAAGTGAGAAAACAATAGGATGCATTGATTTGAGTGAAAATACTAGTGCATTAATTAATTGAAGAAATGATATGAAGGAAATTAATCTTTTATATTGATTTCAATGGTGAGATACAACAAATCATCAAGTGAAATGAATTTAGCATGCAAACAAATTTCAAAACATATATTATAAGTTGAAGGTGTTTCCCTAAATATGGTCCTCATATAGAAATTTATTGATCTACCTTTCAATATCTATACTTTCATTTGGATTGAGATGATAAGGTATGGACTTTGGCAAGGAGCCTATCATATATTCAATGGAGCATTAAATTAGTCAATGTAGAGGTAATCCTTGTGGATTTTCAAATACTTCATAGGAATGAAGGAATATGGTGCATTAATTAATTGAAGAAATGAATGTGTATGTCTTAAAAGAATAATATAATACAATTTCAAAACGGATATTATTAAATTAGTCAATGTAGAGGTAATCCTTGTGGATTTTTAAATACTTTTTTCATAGGACAGAAAGAATATGGTGCATTAATTATTTAAAGAAATAAATGTGTATGTCTTAAAAAAATAATATAATACAATTTCAAAACAGATATTATATGTTGAAGTTATGTACTTTCTTTGGTAGTAGTGGAAGGTGCTTCCTTAAATATGACTCTAGTATAACAATTTATTGATCTATCTTTCAATTTCTATACTTTCTTTTGGGTTGAGTCTATAAATTCTAAACTTTGACAAAGAACCTATCATAAATTTAATGGAGCTTTAAATTACTTGCTCTCTCCACATAATTAGTCTGAATTTTCATGTAACTCATTAAATATACTTTTGATTTAATCTCTATATTCTCAACATAGATTCATCTTAAACATTGACATTAATATAGCGTCTGTAACTTTATCTGGACATAATAACTGAACCTAATTCTTTAATTTAAATATAAAAATGATACGGCTGCATCGAATTACAATAGGAATTTTCTAAAAAACAATTTTGTCTAAAACATAACTTTTACCCTGCGGATACATTTTCAGAAGTGTTTCTTTCATCAAACGCTAGGAAGCCAAGCTTTGAAATTTAATATTATGTGACAATCCTAGCGTTAAGAAGTTGATACATGGATCAAGTTATCCAATCCAGGTGTTAAAGTATTAGCCACAAGTGACCAAATTGTGGTTGGCTTCTTTGTGAGACCAATGTTGCACGAGTTTTTGGAAGGTGGGAATGTTTGGAAAATGGATAAAGAGCAACAATAATATATATTATAAAAATAAAAAATAGTTTAGATTATTATGTATTTAGATAATGATAAAATTGAAGGTTAATCTAAGACAAAATTAATCTAGGACAATGTTGTTCCTATTACAATATGGAAATTACTAATTTAATTTGTACTAATAATTATATAAATATATTTAATACAATATTAAAAGTTTAACATCCTTAAAAGTTAGATTAGAAAATAAAAAACAAAATTGAAAATAAATATATAAAGTTGTAATATCTTTTAAAAATTAAATTGTACATATATAAACTTCAAACATTTTTGTAAATTTGAAGCATTATTTTTGTTTTGGAAAAGGCTAAATAGTGATAATCTTGTAATTTGAAAATACAATAAAAATCAATGATGTGATTGGTTGATAGCAACAACAAACTTGAGCAAATGTTTTCCATGGATAGGGTATTGATTTATTCTACTTTCATATTTAATCTTGGCTTGAAGAAAAACACACATGCATTAAAAAAATTTCATATCTACAACTATAAAGTGAGTAGTATTAAAATTTTTTACTTCATAATATTTAGTGTAGTTTAGTCTTTGCTTTATAGTGATATTTTAAATAAACAAAGAAAATATTGGTAATAAACTATGTATTTGTAATAATGGAATAAAAATATTTACATTTTAATTTAATAGAATTTTAATTTAAAGTTATTTATTTCGGAAACTTGTTCTCAAGCTCCCATTTTTTTAATGTTGAAGCTCTCAAAAAGCTTCCAAATTCCCAAAACAGTTCCTAGCCAATTGAAAACAAGTTTTTAAGATGTTGAAAATGACCCATGCAACTATGCAACTATGGTGCATAACCATCACCGTCCCCATTAGTAGTTGGGATAGAGAAACTCAATGGATACTTCATGTGAGAAGCCCCCAAGGAGCAATGCAAATCCCGCCATAGTTTAGGATTTCACATCAGATATAGCTTTCAGTTTATGAAAACAAACCGTATTTGGATGACTCGGCATTCAGTTTATTAAAACATAGTCTGTATTGCATGCTTTCTTTCCGAGAATGTGTAAAAGATAAAGACAAAGCAAATTTATTTGATAAGCAATGACGACATGCAAACCTACGACGAATGGTTAACGTTGAGCTACTGAAATTTGACTCAAAGACGACATTCAAAACTACCATTCTGATGATGTAAACTGAAATTCAAGTCAGTCACGGCATTCGAACCTACCGTTCTGTAAGGAGTTAAGAAGAATATTTTTTGACGGCATTAGATCCATGCGCACGATTGCGCAGTATAAAACTTTGACCTGTATCACGAGTAGTTGCAAAACCAAATTTTATTTGAACCAGACAAAGTTTACTGCTCTTTTCATCACGATTCACGACCGTAGTGTCTTATTACGACTTTCCAGCGCCTACAAAGACTCTAAAACCTTTACGTTTACTCCTTTACCTCAGGAGAATGGTAGGTCTGAATGTCATCCTTGACTCAAATTTCACTATCTCATGATAAACTCATTGCCTATAAATACTACTTCTCTAATACTTTTTTCTTTATCTCTCAATTCCATCTGCAGAATCAATCCTACATTGAAAGGGGTCCGAAATAAATTTCGCTCTTCCCAAGAGTGCGAAGACATAGCTTCGACTCCAGTTTTTTCTCGGACACCACAAGCAAGCAGAATCTGATTTCTGATTGTAAACTATCACAGAAGGTGGTTCGATTTCCGTTGCCCCTTGATAGAAATGATTTGTGGACCTCTCAGTTGAAGCCCTCGCTGTGTCCCTCGTCACCAACTACTAATGGGAACAGTGATGGGCCTGCACAAGTAAGCCAACCGCAAGTTGCTAATTTGTGGCGAGATATCGAGGGAGTCAACTCTTGGAAGGGACTTCAAAGCTGAGATTCTCAGATACGGTGAATTTGGGGAGCTTTGCTATGACGCGTTTGATGACAGACACTACTCTGAATATTATGGAACGTGTAAGCACAATAAACGCTCTCTTTTTTGGGAAAACGGGTTTCGGTAATTCTGGTTATGAAATAACCAAATATATATACGCTAATACTCATGTTTTAGGCTCGTTCTTTGGAGAGAGATCAAGAGACGAAGGTGTTTGGATAGGTTTCATTGCCGTCTGCACGGATCCAAAGGAGATAAAGAGACTGGGACGACGTGACATAATGATTCCCTGGCGAGGAACGATTTCAAAGAATGGATAGAAGATTTCAAAGACATATTAGTGACCGCTACACTATCTCATGCCAAATCACCTGGCAGGCCCTCTAGTACGACCGTTCCAAGTTCTCCAGATCCAAATGTTCGAATAGAAAAGGGATTTATGGATTGTTATACTTCCATGAATGAAGAATCTGAAAAATGCAGTAGAAGCGCCAGAGATGTTGTAGTGGGCGAGATAACACGGCTTTTGAAACAATACGAGGGCGAGAGCCTGAGCATAACATTGACCGGACACAGCTTGGGAGCAGCCCTTGCTACGTTAAGTGCATATGATATCAAAGAGACGGTGAACACGAGTATGCAATCAGCTATTCCGGTCACAGTGTTTGCCTTCGCCTCTCCTCGCGTAGGAAACCCAACCTTCGCCCGACGTATGGAGGAGATTGGCGTCAAGGTTCTGAGGCTGGTAAACAAGGACGATGTGGTTCCCAAGGTCCCTGGATTTTTTATGAATGAAAACATGGGTTGGCTTAGCAGACTCCTCGATTGGCTTCCCTGGACATACTCGCATGTGGGTATCAAGGTTTCTCTCGATATCGAAAGCTCCCCGTTCTTGAAGCAGACCCATAGTCTGTCTGACTTTCATAGTTTAGAGGTTTATCTACATTTACTGGATGGCTTTGTTGCGGAGAAAAAGTCTTTCAAACCTTCTGGTAGAGATCCATCTCTTGTCAACAAAAGCTGCGATTTATTAGTTGAAACGCTTCATATACCACTGTACTGGTGGCAAGAAAGAAATAAAGGCCTCGTCAAAGGGGCTGATGGCAAATGGACATGGCCTGCCAGATCCCCTAGAAGTCCAGATGCAGACTGCCACCCTCTCGAGATATGATCAACTCGCCTGCAAGATTATTCAAGGTCCTGGTTTTCATTGTTGACGGCAGATTGACATGCACCGCCAGAACACCTAGATCTCCAGATGCAGAATGCCACCCGCTCGAGCTATGATCAATTCGCCGCGAAGGTTTTCTTACTAAACTTGAAATCAAAGAAGAATTTGGTTTCGGAACCTAATGGATATGAAGTTTGGGCAATCGAATTTCGTTTCTATTACTTTTTAACACACCAAAAAGATAAATAAATAATATTTTTTTTAACAACTCAAATTTAGGTTGTCTATTTATTATTTTCATCTATACTACTAAACTAGCACAGCCGCAAACTAAACTAGTGGCTGGTGAAAGCTTAAAGGTTTCAGTTGGTTTAGAAAATGAAACGTTAAGAAGTGGCAATCAGATAACCATCATAGTAAATTTTAAATATGATCAAGTAAAATTTAAAAAATAATTAAGCATTAAAAACCTATTAAATGTGTCCATTGTCAATAGATGTACTTCTTTTGGCTTAAATATTTAAATTCGTAGTATGGATTGATTATGTGACTATAGAAAATTCGAGACACTCTACTGATACAAGTTTTTAAGTGTTTAAAATTTAATTCTTGGATTGATCATCAGACCCGAATAAATTTTTTGCTTGGCATTCAAAATATTTTCCAGTGTCCCATATATTATTTGATCCGAGACATTTTAATAAATGGAAGACACTGCATGAACGAAACCGTGTGTTCTTTAGGGCACATTTATTTATGATTTGGGCTGGCTAAAGCAGGCTACAATATAACAACTCCATGTTTATTAGGCACCTGTGTTTTCAGAGTGGTTTGGGAGGTCCACTTCAGTGGTTTATGAATTTCTATCATCAGTTTATCATTTATGATATAACTTGTAATGGTTCCAGTGACAAGGTTTATCCATAATTTTCCAGTACTACTGGACTTGGAGATGGGGTTCCCATGGAAGAGATGTGATTGAACAAAGTTGCCTCAATGAATTTTTTTTATTGATTGGCTAAGAAACAAGTTAAGGAATGGAAATGTGATCAGATTCTTAAAGAAAAAAATGTAATTAGGTCAAGAGGTCAAGGAATTGATGAAAACTATTGATTTTAGCACATGAATAGATGTTGTCAAACTAAAATCGATTGCTACAACCGCAACTAACAAAAACATTGATTGGTTGGCTATGTCAAACTAAATTGAATTTCAATAAATATCCACCCTACTACCTAGCTAATTCCCCTTTCCAACCTTAATTTTAAGGTTCAAACGATTTAAATAAAAATATAAAACGAATGAACGCAGCCTCAAGGGTGTAGGAACTACATGAACAAAAATTAAGGTGGGAAGATAATCATAGTGAAAAATCACACAATGGGTATTATTCAATTCTAAACTAGGGGTTGCAATTCACGTTCATGTTTTCATGGGAAATCAAACAAAATGTGAAGAGTCACCCAAAATCATAAGGCAATTAATGCATATAACTGACCTCCGATCCTATTTTCTTGAGGCGCTGTATCACGGTGGCCCTGTCCTTTTTCTGGAGAGATGCCTCATCGAGGGCTCCACCAACTTTGAATAGTGCTCCGCCATCGTCTTTCTTATAATCCCGACATCCTTCTCATGAGGGAGAGCCTCTTCTATGGGAATGCATGACGACGCACAAAATACTTTTCGATTTAGTAGTTAAGTTCATAGTCTCTTCTCTTCTCAACGATTCTTTCTTCCTTTCGGACGGGGACTCCTTCGAAATCCCCTCTTCTTTGGCTCAAAGGACACTACCCACCTTGGTCATCCACCACCTTTGTTGTGTTGTTCGCGCTGTCCACAACCATTTTCATTGTGAAGGTCAAAAGGTTTCAACTAGCCTAGAAAATGAAATGCTAATCACTGAGATGTGAAAATCAACTAGCTACCATAGTAAATTTTAAATATGATCAAGTAAAAGTAAAAAAATAAACATGTAAACGGATGCCTTTATAATAGTGAGGAAGTTAGTGGTTGAAATCACAACCATTGATTTATTGGGACGACTAAGAATATTCCATCAATATTTAATCTTGTCCATACAAAACTGATTAGGCACTAAAATCTATTAAATGTGCCCATTGTCAATAGGGGTATGTGTAATTATCTCCATTCATAACATTAGAAATTTAAAATAAATGAAAATTAACAATCTTAACTAAAACATATGTTCAATTCAAATCATAACTCAAATTCAAATTCCATGAATAACTTTAGCGATACCGTGTAAATAGAACTCAGAACCCAATCTCTTAACAATATGAATGAGTAATTAAAAAAAAAATCAACTCAAATTATACATGAAGGCTCAAGATATATGTCAAATGTCAAACTATGAAGTGGACTATCATGCTTCATCTCCTTCAAGGAGATAGCTTGAATAATGATCTAAAAATGAAGAAGGCTTGTATTCTTGAAAATATTTGCAAGTTAAATTTTATGTGTTAAAAGCCAATGGATCAACTTTGAAAACACATCTTTAATAGGATTTACTTATTCAAGATGCATATAAACAACAACATAATCAATGAACAGAAAACACATAACACAACAAATGATAAAGGAGTTCACCCCTCTCTTGGGCTACATCTCCTGGTCCAGCTTTCAATGGATCATTTGTATTATTTTCTCAAAGTGCTCAAAGATGTGCTTTACAATTCTCAAACTGTCAAATAGACTGCTCCAATGGCTTCAGAATGTCCAAAAACCCCTAGCTGGTCTTTTTCGGCACCTCATTTGGCCAAAAAATGAAGTAGATAGGCTTCCTAGAAGTCCCCCCTTCAAGCTTGCTGTCTTTGCATCTACAAAATGCACTCTTGTTGGCTCAACCTAGCCCCCACGCACATTTAAGCATAAAAACTCAGCACCGGACGCAACCACACAAACAATGCGAAATGTAGGATGGTTACGGGAGCACCTAGCCGTAACCGCCAAGGCCATGGTCGTGTGACCCATGTGTCCATGCGCAATATGCAAACAGGGCTCCAACCCAAGGCAAATAGCTAATGGACAAGTGGCGGTTGTTGGTTACACAACCGTTCGAACCAAATATACAACCGCGTGTGTGCCCACAGCATAGCCAAAGGTTATGTGGTATGGCACATACGATCGGGGCTTGGGCTCTATTTTGAATACATATCCATGCGCATTTGTTTAACCATCGGTCACATATATACAACGCTGGAACCACGGGTTGGGGCTAAGCCCTAGCCTGGACCCTCGCGCTAACATAACAATAATTCGAACTTAAATATATTGTATGTCATATATATAATAAGGTTCATGTGGTGGCGCACCGGTTGGCGGCCCTTCCCAAGTTGCTTCCCTTGCCCGGAGGTCGCGGGGTTGAGTCCTGCCGGTTGCAAAGCTTTTAAACCAATCAACAAGTGACACGTGGCGGCCATGGATTAGGCTACGTGTCAACATACCATTAGGCACCAAAATGACATGTGTCAAATGCTCATATGCCAACTGTCTTCCACTCAGCCTTGCCATGTGTTGTATGGACTACCACGTCAGTAGCCGTACAAACTGTACAGTCAGCGTCCATTTTTTTGTCTATGTGTCATTTCGAATAGAACATGATATCTCTCATTTCGGATGTCCGTTTGAACCCAAACGAGTTGCGTTGGGTTCGAAACGATGAGGCCTACCCTCTCGTTCGATTTGAAGCGATTCTGAGCACTTTGAATTTTTGAGCAAAATTTGATCTCCTGATCAAATAAGGAGTTGAAGATAATCCACATCTATTCCATACGTATTCCTCTATATAGGAACTTCAAAAGAAAATACCTTTCCAACAATCTATCACACACCTAAAACAAATATTGTATGCAAAAGTTATGACCCCAGGAAGTTGATGTAGTCACTTACCCCAATAGGGCACACATGAGTTTTTGGTGGTTCATCACCTAGGGTTAGGCTTTTTTATATCTAGGGTTTTGGAATTCATGTTTATTATAAAAATGCCTTCAGAGCCTCATTGTACTAGTATTATTGCTAATGAGAATAGCCGTAACATCTCTTCTCAGAGATAAGATGCCACCATTCTAGCAAGTCTTTCACTCTGTATTTTTACAGTCTTTGTACATTTATTTCATTAATAGGAATAATGTATTATTGTAATTCTTTGTTTCTGGTAATATTTATGTCCACTTCATTGTAATATATCTTGTTTCATTTTGTTTCAAAAATAATCAATATGAGTGGTATTAGACCAGCCTGCTCTTGAGCATTTTTCTATGCATGTACCCAACTAGGTTCGAGTATAGAAGGTTGGGTGTCAAGCTTGTCTCGCTTGAGGATAATCACTCTTGCATGCCAAAGAAACTGTCCATGGTGGAAGAAAGTAAACACGACGGAGCAGGATATTATATTAACATGTTGTTTGAGCAAGCTCTCACGCAATAGAGGGATTAAATGATGGAGAAAATTTCTCACATCTTTCAATGCCCGCCGATAGCAACAGGTGCATCTTCATCAAGCGACCACTTTGGAGGAATCTCTCCCTTCAAAGTACAAGTTAATTTTAATATTCCCATATTTGAAGGTCAGATAGATGCAAATGCCTTAGAAAAATGGTTAAATCTGCTAGAAGGTTATTTCTTTGTTCACAATTTTTTTCGACAGGGAAAAGATCACCTTCGCACTCCTCAAGGCTCTTCCCCATAGCAAAAATTGGTGTGAAAATCACTGGGAGAAAAGTTCCATAGAGGAATCTGGAATATATGGGGCCAAGCCCACTTGGGATTTTTTTGCGGATGTAGTCAAGGAACAATGATCCAGGTGGATATTGGTGGTCACCCGCCTATTCCACTTGGACCTCCACCATTGTTTCTTTCAGTTTTTCAGTTTCCTTAATTGTAGCACAATTTACTATTTTTTGTAGTTTTTCAGGTCCTGAACTTTTGGAGCCGTTTTGAGGCCCTAAACGATGTTTTTTGGGCATCTAGTGGTTGGAAAATAACATCTTAATGTTTTCTGCCAACAATTGTAGTCCCCGGATAGATATTTCTAACGATGTATCATATGCGTCAAATGAAGATAGTATGTCAAAGTTACGACCATGAGAAATTGATGTACCAATTTACCCTGATGGGGCCCATATTCTAGCATTTCATCTCCTAGGGTTAGGTTTTTTGGATGTTTAGGGTTTCCATTGTTTCTCAATAATAGATAGGCCTTGTAGCCACCACATATCTTCTCAGAGATAAGCTACTAGCGCCCTAGCTAGTTTATTTTTATTTTTTCTGTAAACAAATTTCAGTTCTTGTGATATTAATGAAATGAAGTGTTATTTTTGCTGCATCTTTGTATTCATGGTTATTTGTGTATTATGTTGCATTCCTGCATAAATTCAGATCAATGGTATTTGAGCGGTCTTCTCTTTCTCGATCCTTCTTTGCATGTCCCCAACGAGGTCAAGGTATAAGGAGTTAGGGATTGATTTGGTTGAACCTTTGCAAGATCAGCCTCTCAAACCCCAACGATCGCCCATGGGGGACGAAAAGAAAAATGAGGGAGCAGGAGATCCTATCAAAATATTGCTCGAGGAGGCCCTTGAAAAACAAAGGAATGCAATGATGGATAACTTACCCCGGATCCTTCAACGATTTCCCACTGGTGACACATCTGCATCCAACAACCACTCTGGAGGCGCAACCCCTTTTAAGGTACAAGTAAACTTTGACATTCCCATATTTGATGGTCAAATAGATGCAGAATCTGTAGATAGATGGTTGAATCTATTAGAAGGATATTTCTCGGTTCATGACTTTTTCGACCGAGAGAAGATTATTTTTTCACTGCTCAAAGATGCCCCCCATGTCAAAGACTGGTGGAAAACCTACTGTGAGAAAAAGAACGAGGAGGAACCCTCCCTGTTCTCGGTCGTACCCACTTGGAATTATTTCTGAGATGCCATCAAGGAAAAATATTATCCCGTGGGAAGCTATGAGAATAAGTACATACAATGGACTATGTTGCGGCAACAAAGGGATCAAGATGTGCATGAGTTGAGGAATCTATTCCATACCCTGTGCACAAAGTGGGGTATCAAATATTCGAAGAAAAATTTGGTGTTGAAGTACCGCAGTTTTCTACACAGATAAATTCAGTAGGAAATGGAATTCCTCGACATCTCCTCACTTGGTACAACATACCAGTATGCATCCAAGATTGAGAAGAAATTCAAATAGAAGAAGTGAGGCTTTGGATATGAAAATCAAAAGCAAGTGAAAGGTGCCCCCAAACCGCAAAACAAAGGACAAAACCAAGGCATGGTGGCTCAAGACATCCTGCCAAAGCCACAAGAAAAGAACAACACCACGAAGCCGAAGAAGAAAACGGGAAAGTGGTGTGAGTTCCATAAGAGATCCACTCACAACACAAGTGAGTGTTGGGCCAAACAGTCATTGGTGGCTGAGATGAGGGCTTCTGAATCAGATGCATGCTCTGACACTAAATCACAACCCAAGAAGGGGAATGACAGAGGGAAGAAGATTATCAATGTGGATCCCAACGCCACCGTTTCCACCACGATGATTCTAAAGGAAGAACCGGAAGAACCAGAGGAGGAGGAGCATCTCTTCCACTCCCATATGTGGGTAAAGGGTTCCCCACTATAGTTCATCATTGACAATGAGAGCTAAAAGAACCTCATTTTAGAAGAGGTCATGAAGCGGCTAGGCTTGCCGACCATAGCACACCCACAGCCGTAGACCATTGGGTGGCTTCACCAAGGACAAGATATCTGTGTCAGCCAGCAATGCCACCTTCCCTACAACATCAAGCCTTTCACGGATGAGGTATTATGTGACATTGCTCATCTTGATGTTTGTGATGTATTATTTTGCCAACCATACTTGTGGAAGCGATATGTTGTGTATGAGTCCTGGCCTTGCGTTCTTATTGTTACCTTGGGAAATAAGTTGTACATGATACTAGAGGTACCACCACCTGTCGCTGTCTCTTTGGTTACTATGAAATAATGCAGAAAGCTCATTTCCAAAATCGGAAAATTTGTTTTCCTGATGATCCGCCCTCAGGGCAAGAAGAATATTGTGGCCACGACCTCCATACAAGGCTTCTCTGCATGATAAAAACGAATGGACAAGGTCGTGGAGGAGTATTGGGACATCTTCACCTCACCCGCAGGGGTACCTCTGCACTGTCAGGTCAAGCACCTCATCGATCTGACCCTAGGTGCACCGCTTCCCAATGGACTGATCTATGGATGCTGTGTTCCGGAGAACGATAAAATCAAGCGACAAATTAGGGAGCTGGTGTAGAAAGGTCACATCCGGCCAAGTTCATCGCCCTGTGGGAGCTCAAATGTGTTGGTGCAGAAGAAGGATGGGAATTGGAGACTCTATATTGACTATTGAGCGCTGAACAAGATAACCGTCCGAAATAGGTACTTGATACCACATATTGATGACTTTCTGGACCAACTCAAAGGGGTGAAATATTTCAGTAAGATCGACTTGAAGTTTGGGTATCACCATGTACCTAGGAATATTGGCTTCAAATCCAAGGAGGGCCTTTTCGAATGGTTGGTCATGCCTTTCGAGTTGACGAATGCTCCGGAAACCTTCATGAGGCTGATGGACGACATATTACGACCATTCACCAACTCATTTGTATTAGTGTACTTGGATGACATCTTGATCTTCAACCAGACTTGGGAAGAGCACCTCCACCACATCCGACAGGTCCTCCAAACACTGTAGAAAGACAAGTTTTGTGCCAATTTGGAGAACTGCACTTTTGGCATGACCCAGGTTCAGTATCTGGGATACATTATTGATGAGTGTGGGGTGCATGTGGATCCAACCAATATCCAAGTCATCCAAGATTGTCTAGCCCTAACCACTCTAACAAAGATTCATAGCTTTCTGGGTCTTGCTAATTTCTACCACAGGTTCGTGTTGGGATTCTCTCATATCACTTGGCCCTTGAGTCAAGTCACCAAGGCAGGAGCGAAAGAAAAATTCTTTTGGTCGGAATCTCAACAGAAGGCATTCAAAGAATTGAAACATCACCTCTGTTGCGCCCTAGTGCTCACATTACCATACTTTCAACAACCATTTGAGATCGAGATAGATGCCTCTGACTATACTATTGGGGAAGTTCTTACTCAATAGGGGCATCCAATGGCATATCACAATGCGACACTATCTGACACGGCTCGAAAGTATCCCACTTATGACAAAGAAATATATTCCATTTTGCAGGCTTGCAAATAGTGGAAGCATTATATTTTAGGGAAGGAAATGATCATCCACACAGACCATTGACCCCTGTTGTTCATACAGACACAAGGGAAGTTGCAGAACGATTGCCATCAGAAGTGGTCCACATATCTGCAACAGTTTCATTTGAACATCAAGTACAAGAAGGGTAGCACCAATAATGTTGCAGACTCCCTTAGTCGACCACCGATCGTGGCGATAACCACCATGCTCAACTCTTGTGGGCATTAGACTTCTGATTGGCCGCTTCTCTACAAGAGTGATCCAGATTTTAGCCACACATACAAGACACTCTTGGAGGGTAACCGAGTTCCAAATTTTCACCTCCAGGATGCACTACTATGTCACATGAGACACCTTTGTGTTCCTTCAAGCGAGTGTGCAAACATGATTTGGGAAGCACACTATAGTCGGGTTGCTGGGCATTTTGAGGTTGAGAAAACAGTGGCAGTATTGCAAAAGTATTTCTATTGGCCAAACCTTCGACAAGACGTCAGGAAGTACATCAAATCCTGCACTGCCTCCACCATTGCCAAATTGACCATTAGGAAGAAAGGCCTCTATACTCTGTTGCCTACCCCTAGTTTACCTTAGGAATCCATCTCCATGGATTACATGTCGGGCCTTCCTTCTACTAAGAATGGAAATGACTGTGTTTTCATGTTCGTTGACAGATTCTTGAAGATGTCCATTATGGCGGCCTGTAAGAAGAATATCACAGCTGAAGCCACTGCTAAACTCTTCTTTGAACGAGTGTGGGTACACTTTGGGATCCCACATTCTATCATCTCAAATCGGGACCGCAGGTTCCTTAGTACATTTTGGTCCAGCCTCTGGTCAATGTTGGACACCAAGCTCACCAAGTCCACATCTTTCCATCCCCAAAATGATGGCCAAATAGAGGTCGTCAACATGATGATCATACACATTTTTTGCGTGTACAACTTAAATCATCCATGCACATGGGATGAGAGCCTCCCCTATGTACAGCATATCTATAACCAGGCCTTCCACAGCTCAACCGACCACAACCCCTTTCAAGTGGGCTTGGGATTCCAGCCACTATGTCCCATTGACGTAGCCAGACCATTTGCAGCTACTCAGGCTGATTCGGCTCATGTCCAGTCTGAAGATGCGAAGACGAACAACGTCATTGAGCAAATTCAACACATTCGCCAACAGGTTCATGACATATTGGACAGAGCCAATGCTAAGTACAAGCAACGACATGATCAACATTGGGTGCAACACAATTTCCAGATGGGCGAAAAAGTGTGGCTACATTTGCAGAAGGAGCGCCTTGTTGGACCCCACCGCAAGATTTTCCCTCTTAGATATGGGCCATACACCATCACCAAGGCTATAGGGGACAATGCCTTCAAGCTCAATATCCCACCATTCCTTGGTCTGGACCCAGTGTTCAATGTGGACCACCTTCGACCTTACTTTCCACCTCTATTGGACACATCCGAAATGGAATAACAACTCACACCAATAGAGTTAACCCTAGATTGCATGGAACAAGCCACTACTGATCGGATTATGGACACATAGATCAAGAACACCCACCAATAGAGGATCCAAGTATATCAAGTTGTCAAAGAAGGCCAACTCCTTCACCAAGGAAAGTGGCTCACCAGGGACCAAGTTCAACAGAAGTTTCCTCATCTCATGGAGGAACTCAACGTAATGGGGACCATTGCTTCCTAAGGGGGGAGGAATGATCCAGGTGGATATTGGTGGCCACCTGCCTATTCCACTTTGACCCCCACCATTGTTTCTTTCAATTTTTTAGTTTCCTTAATTGTAACACCATTTACTATTTTTGGCAGTTTTTCGGGTCCTCAACTTCCGTAGCCGTTTTGAGGCCCTAAACGACACTGTTTGGGAATCTACCAATCGAAAAAACCCTTCATGATATTTAATACCAATAATTGTATTCCTTAGATAGATCTTTCTAAATATGTATCATATGCATGAAACATAGATAGTATGCCAAAGTTATGACCCTGATAAATTGATGTACCAATTTACCCCGACGGGGCCCATATTCTAGCATTTCATCTCCTAGGGTTAGGTTTTTTGGATGTTTAGAGTTTCCATTGTTTCTCAATAATAGATAGGCCTTCAAGCCTCATTGGAATAGATATTTCAGAGGCATGTAGCCACCACATATCTTCTTAGAGATAAGCTACCAGTGCCCTAGCTAATTTATTTCTATTTTGTCTTTAAAAGAAATTCAGTTAATTTGATATTAATGAAATGAAGTGTTATTTCCGTTGCATCTTTGTATTCATGGTTATTTCTGTATTATGTTTCATTCCTTCATAAATCCAGATCAAACAATATTACCTTGTTGATAACTATGAAGACCAGTACATGAGATGGAACACACTACGACAAGAGAAGATCCAAACAGTGCAAGAGTTCACAAATACTTTCCATACCTTAGGCATCAAGCTTGGTATCAAACAATTCGAGTGGAATTTGGTTTTAAACTATCGTGGGGCTCTTCATAGGTACATCCAAACCGTAATGAATTTCATAAATATCTCATCATTGGGAGCTGCCTATCGATATGATA
The DNA here is from genome assembly GCA_900067695.1 of Picea abies. NCBI lineage: Eukaryota > Viridiplantae > Streptophyta > Pinopsida > Pinales > Pinaceae > Picea > Picea abies. The sequence goes on from CBVK0100097141.1 coordinate 23,799, forward strand.
TCAAAATCGAGCAGAAATTTAGGCACTAGAACAAATGGGAGATCGGTTCTAGAAATCTGCAACAACCAAAGCATGAAAAAGGCAGACCTAACCAATAACCTCCTGAAAACTATTCCAAGACACAGGAAAAGAAGGGTAAAGGAAAGACAAAGAATAAAACATGGAAGTGGTGCAACTTCAACAAAATCCCCTGGCACAACACAGATGAATGTCTTTCGAAACAGTCATTGGTGGTCAATATCAAAGACAACGAGTCAAACCATGATTACAAATTTGATCCAGAAAATAATGAAAAAAGACAAAGCATCGACGCAGACCCCACTACTACTGTTGTGACTGCAACAATTCAACCAGAAGAACCAGTAGATCCTTAATAGGGGGAGCACCTCTTCCATTCACATATATGCTTGAATGGGACCCCGTTGCATTTCATTGTTGTTAGTGGCAGCGAGAGGAACCTCATCTTAGCTGAGGTCCTCAAAGAGTTGGGGTTGTTGACAACACCACATCCGCATCCATACAACATCAGGTGGCTTCACCAGGGATGAGATATCTGTGTCAACTAACAATGTCATCTATCCTATGGAATCCAACCCTTCAAGGATCAGGTAGTGTTTGATGTTTCTCCTCTTGATGTGTGTGATGTTGTTTTGGGTCAACCATATATGTGAAAACATCATTTGTTTATGAGTCTCGACCCCGTAGTGTCATTATTACTCTGGGGGGTCAGCTCTATAAGATACCATAGGTAGTTTTGACTATTGTTCCACCAAAACAGTGCATCAAGGTAATATCTCAGACTGCAAATTTAGCCTCTTCACAGCCTGTTCAAAGGATGCACAAAAGGTCACTGCAACCACTGCAACCTCAACACCTTTTATCCAACAGAACCAGATTGCAGTAGAGAAAGAACATATTGTTTCTTCACCTATGATGGTGCCTGCACAATTCCCCATCAAGTCCAAAGAAAATATGTTGGTGGAACATATTCAACCCTTCCATCAATAGGTTCATGACAACCTTCCACAGACCAAGCAATGCAACTTCTCTAGCAAGGCACACAACTCACCAAGATTCGGATTCAACAAATGTTTTCCCCTCTTCCCGGGAAATTAACACAATGGAGATCATTGCTTCCTAAGAGGTGAGAACAGATCCCAGTGGATATTGGTGACCACCCAACTGTTCCAAATTCTAACTGGCTCATCTTGACAGTTTTCAGTTCAACACATTTCTCTGTAATGGGGACATTTCTTTGTAATTGTGGTTTTTTCACTTCTGGGGCTATCTTGAAGCCCTACACAACATCCAAGTGGATAATGGTGGTTGCCAACCTATTCCAACTGACTTATTTTGGAATTTTTCAAGTCAGTACATCTTTCTTTACTTCCAGGGCTGTTTTGGGGCCCTAAACAGTTTTTTCTTTGCTTGCCACAATCAAGCTGTAGATGGAGTTAGTGTTTGATGACATAATGTGTAGTTCTCAAAAATACCTTTCCAACGAGCTATTACATGCCTACAACAAAGATCATATGAAAAAGTTACAACCTCTGGAAGTTGATGTACTAACTTACCCCAATCGGGCCGACATGACTTTTGGCGCTTCATCTCCTAGGGTTAGGTTTTTGGATTTCTAGGGTTTTAGCATTCATTGTTATTATTAAAATTCCTTCAGAGCCTCATTGTACTCATTCTTCTTGCAAATGAGCGTAGCCGTCACATCTCCTCTCTGAGATAATATGCCGCCATCCTAGCAAGTCTTTCACTCTTGATTTTTGCAGTATCTTTACATTTCTTTCATTTATATAAATCATGTATTATTGTATTTCTCTATTTCTGGTAATATTTATGTGCACTTCATTGTAATATCTATGCTTTCATTTCATTCGAAAAATAATCATAATCACATGTACACTAAAATTCTAATAATTGGATTTATTTACCTCACAATACTCATAAGCTTGGATTCCATGAAAATAGGCTCTCATTTACACAACAATTATAATAATTGGATTTTTTTACATCAAAGGCTCAAACCTTGGACTCAACAGTGCATTTGAAATTCCAATGGCCTAATAAGGTGCCTGTAAAAAATATCAATAAAAATATCATGTTCGTGATGACATAAACTCTTCTTTTAAAATGAAAAGTAATCCGAGTGATTGTTTTAATTAATATAAAATAGATATGAATAATGAGAACCATATAGTTGATTTACAAACCATTTTTATACAGTTTTAATTTTAATATTCAATATCAATTTATATTTTTTTTCAAACATCTATCATCATAAAATTAGTGAAAAACTCAACAACTTTGTTTTGGAAGGATTAATTTAATCCCTTAAACTAATAAATATATATATTCATATAAATATCATTTTCATTATGTAAATTAACTCTTGAAACTAATAAATATTTATATTTATATAAATATCATTTCAAGAGTTTTGAACTAAAAACCCAACAACTTTGTCTTGGAAGAATTAAGTTAATCCATTATATATGTATATAGATAGATAATAAGTTAACCCCTTAAACTAATAGATATTTATATTGATATAAATATCATTTCAAGAGTTTTTAAGATTAGTTCAAGTGGTATAAGTTGTCATGCTCAAACCTGATTAATCAAGTGAATTACAAAGGAAGTGTGTAAAATAATTCCTTAATTGTATTGGAATGTTCAGGAGAAACATTGGATATTTCAAATTTTTATAAATAATTTTTCTTAAAAAATAATCAATCAACATTGCTCAATTTTTTTACCATAAAATAATATAATCAATCAACATTCCTCAATTTTTTTTCCATAAAATAATTAATATATATCTATATGTAATATATAATATCTAAAAATATATATAAAAAATAAATAATATATTGTTGACATATTAAATTCATTTGAAAAATTGTATATCATTTTGTAATGCATTATAATATTTTTGTTTATATAAAAAAATAAAAATATTTTATTTTATTAAAAGAAGAAAAAAAATGAAATTAACAAAACTATTTATAATTTATTAAAAATATTTTAATACAATAATTGTATGTAATCCAAAATAAAAATGAAACACTTCAACTTATTACAATAAAATTTTATATATATAAAATTACATATATATATTTTTATTACTTTTTTATAATATATATATATATATATATATTTATTTATTTTTTATTTTTTATAATGTAATATATATATATATAATGTACATTACATACATATATTTTTTAATAATTTTTTTATAATGTGAATTTCCATAACTTCGCTTCCACGCGTTTGATGCAGAAACACTTCTGAGAACTATGGGCATGGTAAACGTTATGTTTTTTTTTTGGCGAAAGTCTCCACCTGATTCAAGCAGAGAAGGTTCAACGATGGCGATGGCAGCGATCCAGACTACCCTGGATCACCCTCCACAAAATCTCCGGCAGTGTCCCTGTCAAATAACTAAAAAATATCCTTTTTTCGTCTCTTCGCCATAGCTACTCCTCAGCTAGTCCTCCTGCCCAGTATTGTAGACAAAGAAAACTTTCTGCTCCCCTCCGTCAGTTATCATGGGCTGGACCGGATACTAAGAAACCTCTGGGATTACTGAGTTGGGTTCCGCTCATTGGTCGTTCTTGTAAAGCTACAGGACAAACAAGTACCGCATTGTTCGGTTTTTTGGATTCTTTGTCCAGCTTCTAGACTTTTTGATTTTTGTCTCCCCCCAATGGTTCTGTCCCCCTGACCACTTTACACTATACCGTGAACTTCAGACACTGTTTTTCGAGCACCCCATCAGACAGATCCATCCTTTTCTACCTCGATTTTCTCCTTCTGGGCCTACAGTCTGGTCACACAGCATTATTTAAAATGGATCCGCTGACTAATCCTCTGATGCAACCCTCTGATGAACTCATCTGGAAACAGGTGGGCCTGTTTGATAAACTGGATTCCCTGGAATCTTCACGACAGTTTTTTCCCTCCAAGCCTTCGTTTACAAACTTTCCCACTGTTCCCGCCGTGACCCCTGACGAAATGGAACCCCTTGCACCAAAGCCTGTTTCACCGGTCCCTTACAGGTCTCCTCCTGAACCACCCACCTTTCCCCTTCAGGCTCGAGTCGGTCTTCATAAAGATGCTTCCACCCATCGACAAGCTTCCTGTGGCTGGAAAGCGTGGAAATCAACTAGAAGATCAAAACGATTGGTTCTGGGTGACGGTGTGGGATTCGAAAATCTTTGTATGATGTCTACCTGTTCTTTGGTGGGTCGTTTTTCTTACAAACGTCTGAGTCCTCAACCACTGGAGGACTGGCTAAAGAGAAAGTGGGTTCCTGCTTTGGGCTACTTACCGCAAGTTCAGTACCTCAAGAAAGGTCGGTTTTTCTTTCACTATAATTCTCTAGATGATGCCACCCTTTTACTATCTACTTTGTGGGTCTACGGAGGAAGTAGCCTAATGCTCAAGTGCTGGAGATTAGCATTCAACCCAGACACAGAGTACTTTCAACTCAGACACCTCTGGGTTCTTCTACTGGGCCTCCCTCTACATCTATGGAACGAAGAAGCCTTGACTGCTATCGGCAACTCTCTGGGGACGTTCATTGCACTTGACACTCAACTGCTCAGTGGATCGTTGAGAAAAATGGGAAGAGTGCTGGTTGAGATAGACATCACATCCGGCCTACCAGAAACACTGGAGATCGACTGGAGAGGGCAAAAACTCTTCCAAAAACTAGACTACCTCGGACTCCCTTTCCGTTGCAACCTTTGCCGAGAAACTGGACACCTCCGCTGAGATTGTCCGAGTAAGTCATCTTACGATTCCTCTGAAGATAGCGATCTACTTCCCAACCTCCCTGACTACATGGAGGTGGACCCATCCTTGGTCTTCCTTGATTCACCTCTTCGACCAGTCTCCCAACCCTTACTGGGGCAGCCTGATGATCCATTGATTAAACTTAATCTTCTCTGTCCTTCTCTCTTTAGATCGTTTTCTGAAGCCGAGAAGGTCTCCATTTCTGACTACCCCTGTCTCTCTGCACCTCGTAGTGATACTTTCTCTCCTCCCGTTGTTGAGGCTACACTTCCCTCTGTCCCTCTTAACCCTCCAGACCACTGCCTCCTTATTTCGCCTGGTCCTTCTGAGATCCAGGTCCCTCCACTCGTTGAAACCAGCCTCCCCCCTCCTCTCCCAGCCAAGCTGAAACAACCTCCTCCCTCCACCTTAGATAGGTTGCTCGATAGTCTGTCCACCTCCTTAACACCAGTTGTATCCCCTCCTTTGCCTCCGGTTTTTAGTCAATTGGAGGATGACGACGTACGCCTACTAGAAGCGTTGAACTCTTCGGCCTCTCCCGGTACTCTCCCGAACAACCTCTCCCTGCTACCCATGTACCGGGGCAAAAAACGATATATTCCAGCCACAAAGCAGGGCTCTTCTTCTACATATTCTTCAGACAAAGACACTAAAGCCCTTTCTTGGTCGAGAGGTATCGGAGTGGAACTCTCCCCTCTTCAGACACATAGCTCCAGGAAGAAAAAAGAGTTAGAGAGCACACAACTTGCTACAACTGACCTTCCCTTGCAGGACGGAAAGGCCCTTAGAGCACTTAAGGCCTTAGCTAGAACTAAGTAATGATTGTGCTCTCCTTAAACATCCAGGGGATCAGAGGCCCCCTCAAGGCTGCCTCCTTCCGAAGACTGCAGGACACTTCTAATCCAGATCTCATCTTTCTCCAAGAGACCCTCGCATCCGATCAACTCTCCAGAGATTTTGTGCATTGATTTCGTTCTACGTGGGTCATTGCGGCTGCAAGCTCCCTAGGTAACTCAGGTGGATTGTTGGTCGCCTGGAATCCTGATCTTTTCGAGTTGAGACCTTTTCTGTTGGGGGGGTACTGGTCAAAAGGTGGCATTTCTAAATGTCTACGGCCCATGTTCAAACAGACCATGCTTCTGGAAACACTTGGCTGAAAGCAGTCTGCTCTCCTTACCAAATCTCATTCTTGGAGGAGATTTAAATATTATTCTGGTCGTAGGAGAACATTGGGGAGGACCCTTCTTGCCGGGTCCTACGTAGGCCTCCTATAGAGAGCTCTTCGCTTCTAACAACCTGATTGATGTCCATCCTCCTTGTCTGGTCCCAACTTGGCAAAATGGGTCTACAGGTAAAGAGGTCATTGCAAGACGGCTGGATCGATTTCTGGTAGCGGAGGCTTTCTTGACTTCTTCTTCCTCTCCATCCTCGTGGGTGGAGTTTCCCTTTGTCTGGGATCATGCTCCGATCCTCCTTCAATTGTTACCCCCGGCGCTACACCGATCGACTCCCTTTAAATTTAATCACCATTGGCTACAATACGAGGACTACACTTCCTTAGTACGCGAGGTCTGGACGGACCATCGCTTCTTGGATGAAGACCCGCAGAGGCGACTTGCCTGGAAACTAAAGGTTCTTAAAGCAAATTCTAAAAAGTGGTTTTTGGAGTTAAAATTAGCACAATCGGCCTGACTTATAGAGCTGGAGTCGGAGATCCAAAAGTTTATCTATACATCAACTATTATGGCCTTGATTGAGGAGGAGACAGCTGACCTTTCTACTCTAGAATCTATTAGAGCTGCCATCCTGCGAGAGCAAGAAAATGCATGGAGACTGCGCAGTCGCGTGACGTGGCTAAAGAGCAGAGACTCTAATACCAAGTATTTTCATAAGCTGGAAAGTTTTAACAGGAGTAAGAAATCTATATCGTCCATCGACAAAAATGGAAAAGGGACCATCCGAGGGCAAGAAGCGATAAAGGCGGAGGCAGTCACACACTTCAAACAACAATACAAAGCTTCCAGCAACAATAATCTCCTTGAAAAGGCCACAACAGCCGATCTTTTTCCTCATTTTATTTCTGCTGAAGATGCTACTGAGCTTTATAATCCAGTTACACTCTCAGAGATCAAAGATATTCTAATTCATTTTAAAAAGGAGAGAAGTCTTGGGCCGGATGGCTGGACTACAGAATTTTTCACTTTCTTTTTTGATCTTGTAGGCGAGGATTTACTTCAGATGGTGGAAGACACTCGTTTAAAGGGTAAAATCTCTGGGAGCCTTAATGCTACGTTCCTGGTCCTGATCCCAAAAAAGGAAATCCCGCTCTCTTTCACTAATTTCCACCCGATCTCCCTCTGCAACCTCATCTATAAGTTAATCTCAAAAGTCATCTCTAACCGAATCAAGCCCTTTCTTGAAAGGATTCTATCGGCAGAACAACTCGGATTCTTAAAGGGCAGAAGAATCCAGGATGCTATCAGAGCACCCGATGAGTGCATTCATAGTATCAAGCAGAAAAATTTAAAAGCGCTGATCATGAAACTTGATCTCAAAAAATCTTTCGACAGCATTGATTGGGAGTTTCTGAGACTTGTGCTTTTTGCGGTTGGTTTTGGAGACAAGTTTTCAAATTGGATTCTTGCATGTGTCACTAGTGCCAATTCTGCTATTATAATCAATGGTGAGGCCACAAGATTTTTCAAATTTGAGAGGGGCCTCCGCCAGGGATGCCCTCTCTCCCCTTATCTCTTTATTTTGATCATGGAAGGCCTCAACCTCCTTCTCAAAAAAAGCTTCACTGAACATAAAATCTCTAGTATTAAAGTTTCAAAGTTCATTAATATGTTTCACCTTATGTTTGTGGACAATGTCCTCCTCATGACGAACGCTGACCTGGTGGAGTGGACTATTATCCAGGAGGTGCTTTCTCATTTCTGCGCAGTCTCGGGACTCTCCATCAATCACTCAAAATCCAGAGTGCACTTCTGGGGACTATCGGAGCCCGAACTTCTTTGTTTCAAAAATTCCATTCCCTTCACTTTTATTGACCTGAGAGAAGGTTTCAAGTACCTTGGGTACCATCTCAAGCTGGGAGCATCCTTGCCTGATGAGTGGCTTTGGCTTGTTTAAATTTTCGAAAGAAAAATAGGAAGCTGGTGCAATATTTGTCTTTCGATTGGTGGTCGTCTAACCCTGGTAAAAGAAGTGCTAGAAGGCCTGGCGGTTTTCTGGATGACCTTGGAGAGAATCCCTAAAAAAACCATAAACACTCCCCGGAGACTCTCTTCCAATTTTCTATGGAATGGTCTTGGGAGAAAACATAGCTATCATCTCTGCAGTTGGGACACATTGACAAAGCCTAAAAAGGCAGGCGGCTGGGGTCTAAAAAACTATTTTACCTTCAATACAGCCCTCCTGGCTAGTTCCTTTTGGAGAGCTATTACTATCGAAAGCATCTGGTATCGAATTATAGTGGATAAGTACCTTGGCTCCTTGAGACTCAGCGATTAGATCCGATCGCCAACCTTACAGCTAAAGAGGGCATCCACGTTCTGGAAGGGCTTGATTACTTCCGCACCTGTTATTCTCCATTGGCTCTGTTGGAAGTCGGGCTCATGCACAGAGATTAAATAGGAAGGGATAAAATTATTGGCATGGAGGACTGCTCGATTCTCTCTCCTGCACTATGTTCAAAGATCAACTCTCAAAATTTGTTACACCTCGCACAGGTTGGAATTCCAAGCAAATCCCCCTTTCTCTTGGATAAATGGATGGGGTGTACCGAGCTGTCTCTTAGCAGGGGGGAGGCAAAGGAATGGATCAATTACATTGCTGCTCTTAACAGTGCTGGTATATCCCTTGTAGCGGAGCCGGATGCCCTGATGTGGGCTGGAGCGGATGCTTCAGGCATCATTTCCGTAAAGAATCTTTACATTGCACTGGAAAAACAACAGGCCCACAATTCTGATTTCTCTTGGTTCTTTCAGCTTTGGAATTGGAAACTTCCCTTAAAATTTAAGCTTTTTATTTGGCTTGCCGAAAAAGGAAAGATCCTAACGTGGGATTCTCTTCGTTGGAGGGGCTGGGAAGGTCCCGGAATCTGCCCTCTCTGTCGCCACGTGGAGGAAGACATACACCATATTTTAATTCACTGTGAGTTCTCGATGGATGTTTGGAACAAAACATTTAACTTTTTTAAGCTTCTTTACTCCTGGAATGGTGAATCAATCTCTGATTGTTTCAAATCGTGGCACTTGAATAAATCTTCACTAAATTGTTTGGCTGTCCATGTAAGCTGGCACCTCTGGATCGAGCGTAATAAAGCACTATTTGAGGATCGACCCCCTTCTACGTTGGCTGTCTTGCACAGAGTCCTGGCCACCTACCGCTGGCAGCCATCTTCTGCAAGGCCCTCTCTCTCCAAAGCGATTGACCTTAGTTTGCCAGATGGGCACACCCTGGCATGTTTCGATGGAGCGGCCCTCTCAAATGGCCTCTGCTGTGGAGCTAGAGGTTTTTTCAAAGCTCATTCTTCGAGAATCACTAAGTGGTTCCTCAACTGTGGTCTGGGAACTAACACAAAAGTGGAGCTCATGGGGCTTTGGGCTTCCCTCTGGCTTGCTTCTTTGTGGTCAATTGATCATTTTCTCGTCCGCGGCGACTCGAGAGTCATCATTGACTGGATTACTCATAAGTCCAAGCTCCATACAGTACACGTCGATTGCTGGAAACAAAAGACTCAAGATCTCTCCAAAGGTTTCACAAACATCAGCTTCCAGCACATTCCCAGAGCTTACAATTGTGAGGCGGACACTCTCTCAAAGAGATCGTTGAATGAAGAGGCAGGGAGACTCTCGATCTTCCACTGTGATAGAGGGATCGAGAGTTCTGTTTCCTTTCTAAACATCTACTGACTGATTGATTGGCGTCCTTCCCTTCGTTGATAGTATTTGACAGTGACATCGTCTGACCGATGACTGGTGACCATCGCCTAGTTGATAGTATCGACTGTGTCATTTGTTTTTTGCTCCAGTAGCTGTGATCAAAGACTTGCATTGTAACAGAGCTGATTTGAGTTTTTGTATTGGCTTTTACCTTCACTGTTATGGTGCGCCGACCACTGTTCTCAGCACCAACACTGTTTTCGTTTTGAATTTGCTATGTAAATGATCTTATACTTTATATAAAATCGAGATAATTTTTTTCATGGAAAAAAAAAGAACGTTATGTTTTGGACAAAATTGTTTTTTACTAAATTCTGGTTGTAATTCGAAGGATCTATGTCATTTTCATATTTTAAATCCCATATTTAAATTAAAGACTTTGGTTAAAATTTTATGTCAAAGTCAACGAATAAAGTTACAAACGATATATTACTCTCAATGTTTAGGACAACCGTGGTTAAATTAATTTTGATAAAACACATGTTTCTTTGCCATAAACACTTATGAGAATTATGGGCATGGTAAACGTTATGTTTTGGACAAAATTGTTCTTTACTAAATTCTGGTTGTAATTGTGAGATCGGAAGAGCGGTTCAGCAGGAATGCCGAGACCGATCT
>CBVK0100097142.1:0-34173 GCA_900067695.1 Picea abies
GTTGAAACTGTAAAACTGCAGAACTGAAACTTGCTCAAATGGTGGTAGCTATCTCTGAGAAGAGACGTGGCTGCTACACGCATCTAGCTAAGAATAATGGATTATAATGAGGCTCCATAGGCCCTTTTCATATTAATCATGAATTATAAAACCCTAGACATCCAAAAACCTAACCCTAGAAGGTGAAATGCCAAAAGTCATGTGGGCCCTATGGGTAAGTTGGTGTAATTTGGTATCTCAACTTCCTAGGGTCGTAACTTTTGCACACGAACTCCGTTTTAGGTGCGTGATAGCCCGTTGGAAAGGTATTTCAGAGAAATACACATTCTGACATATGAATCTAACTCCATCTACAGTCTAATTGTGGTGAGCCAAGAAAACAACGTTTAGTGTCCCAAAACAACCCTGAAAGTACAACAAGATGTGTTGACATGAAAACATACAAAATAATCTTGTTGGATTAGGCAAGAGGCCACCCGTATCCACCTGGAGAATGTGTGGGGATTTAGACAACCACAGAAGTGTAGAAATCGCAATTATAAAGTAGTACAAAAGGACGTGTTGAAAAAAAATGAACACGAGGAGCCAATTGGAAAATATGGTCGAAGGAGGTCCACATTGAATATTGGATGCAGACCAAGGAAGGGTGGAGTGTTGAGCTAAAAATAATTGCTACCCACAACCTTGGTGATAGTGTAAGGCCCATAAAAAAGTGGACGAAGCTTCTAATGGGGCCTGGTGAGCCGCTCCTTCTGCAAATTTAACCAGGCTTTTTCGGCAACCTAAAACTGGTGTGGTACCCTGTGTTGATCATGGAACTGCTTGTACTTAGCATTGGATTTATGAAAAATATCTTGGACCTATTGGTGGATGTTTTGAATCCACTCAATGAATTCGGTGGCTTTGTCGAGCGTAGACTGATCAGGGGAAGATTTTGTCTGTGCAGTGGCAAGAGGAAGTGCAACATCAATGGGTCTTGAGGGTTGGAATCCTAGACCCACCTGAAATGGGATATGGTTGGTGGAACTATGGAGAGCCATGTTGTAGTTGTGTTGGACATATGGGAGACTCTCCTCCCATGTACGAGGATACTTAGAATTGTACATGTGCAGGATGTGCACAATCAGCCGATTGACGACCTCGGTTTCTCCATCGTTTTGGGGGTGGAAAGCAGTGGCTTTTGTGAGATTGGTGTCCAACAGAGACCAGAGACTCAACCAAAAGGTGTTGAGGAACCTGTTGTCTCGGTCAGATAGGATGGTCTGTGGTATCCAAACTGGAACCAAACCCATTCAAAGAAGATATTGGCAGTATCTTATGCTGTGAAATTCTTCTTACAAGCTATGAGGATGGCCATATTCAAAAACCGATCAATGACCACAAAAAAACAGTCATTTCCATTCTTGGTGGACGAAAAACCAGACATGTAATCAATTGATATGGATTCCCATGGCTTCTCGGGAATAGAAAGAGGGATGTATAAGCCTTGCTTATTGATAGTTGGCTTGGAAATGGTGTAGGTAGTGCACGATCTGATATACTTGCTAACGTCATATCGAAGTTTTGGCCAATAAAAATGTTTCTGAAGAATGACCATAGTTTTCTCTACACCAAAATGTCCTGCCACCTGACTATAGTGGGCTTCCCAAATCAGCTTTGCACGCTTGTTTGTAGGAACACAAAGAAGGCCTAGCTGGCATAAGAGTCCGTCCTGAATGTGAAAATCAGTGATAGTGGCACCTATACCCAAGAGATTATATGTGGTGGCGAAGTTCGGATCTTGTTGATAAATTTGGGGCCACTCTGATGCTTCATGTCCATAGGACTGGAGCACAGTGGTGAGTTCAGCCACAAGAGGCCGACTGAGGCAGTCGGCGACATGATTAGATATACTTGTCTTATACTTGATGTTTAGATGGAACTATTGCAGGTAGGTGGACCACTTCTGATGGCGGTCGTTCTGCAATTTCCACTATGTCTGTATGAACTACAGAGGCTTGTGATCAATGTGTACGATCGTCTCTTTCCCCATAATGTAATGTTTCCATTGACGATAGGCTTGTACAATGGAATAAATTTTATTTTCATAGGTGGGGTATTTCCGGATAGTATTGGAGAGTGTCTCACTATGGTATGCCATAGGATGCCCGTGCTGAGTGAGAACTAGGCCCACAACATAGTCAGATGCATCAGTCTCAATATTGAATGGTTGTTGCAGATTGAGCAAGGAGAGTAATGGAGTTGAGAACAAGTAATGTTTTAGATCATCAAATGCCTGTTGTTGCTCCTTCCCCCACACGAACTTGGCCCTAAAACCTCCCTTGGTCACCTGGCTGATGAGCCATGCAATATGGGAGAATCCCAACAAGAACGGTCGGTAGAAATTGGCTAGTCCCAAGAAGCTCCGAAGCTCGGTCAATGTGGCGGGGATGGCCAGTCACAGATGACTTGGATCTTAACTGGATCAACATGTACCACATGCTCATCAACAATGTATCCCAGGTATTGGACCATGTTCATGTCAAAAGATCATTTTTCCAAGTTGGCATAAAGCTTCTATTGCCGCAAAGTGCTCAAAACCTGTTGAATATGTCCCATGTGATCCTCCCACGTTCTGTTGAAGATGAGGATGCCATCCAAATATAATAACACAAAGGAGTTGGTGACGGGTCTCAATACATCATCCATCAACCTCATGAAAGTGGTTGGTGCATTTGTTAAGACAAAGGGCATGACTAGCCATTCATAGAGACATTCTTTAGACTTGAAGATTGTCTTTCAGATATCAGTTGATTCGATGGGAACCTAGTGGTAGCCAGACTTCGGGTCAATCTTACTGAAGAACATTTCCCCCTTGAGTTGGTCAATAAGGTCATCAATCCTGGGAATGGGGTAGCGGTTCCTAACAATGATTTTGTTTAAAGCTCTATAATCAATGCAGAGCCGCCAAGTCTCGTCCTTCTTTTGCACCAGTACAATCAGGCTTTTGCAAGGGGAAGACTTGGGTCTGATGTCCCCCTTTTGAAGAAGCTCTTGGATCTGATGCCTGATTTTGTCATTCTCCATCAATGAGCATCAATAGACTGGTCCATTAGGTAGAGGTGTGTCGGGGGTCAGATCAATTGGATTCTTGACTTGGCAGTGTGTCGGTACCCCTGTAGGTGAGGCAAAGATGTCTCAGTATTCTTCCACGATCCTGTCCACTTGCTTCTACTGCAAAGAGAGGTGTTGTGTAGAGGCCATAGATGTGGCAGTGACCTTCTGCTTACTGTGAGAACGGATCACAAAGAAGATGAACTTCTCGATATGTGAAATAACCTTACTACATTGATTAGAAGAGATTAAGAAATAACAGTAGGTGGTGCCACCTCTGGGATCCTGTACAATTTCCTACCCAAAGTAATAATAACATTGCAGGATCTAGAATCATACACAACATGGCGCTTCCACAAATATGGTTGTCCTAATAGAACATCACAAACTTCAAGGGGAGAAATATCACACAGTACCTCATCTTTGAAAGGCTTGATGTCATAGGGAAAACGACACTGTTGGCTGATACAGAGATCTCTTCCTTGACGAAGCCATCCAATGGTGTAGGGTTGCGGGTGCGGTGTCGTTGGCAGGTCCAACCGCTTGACGACCTATGCTCAAATCAGGTTCTTCTGACTATCGTTGTCGACAATGAAATGAATCAGAGCCCCCTTGACCCACGTTTGCGAATGAAAGAGGCGTTCCCCTTCCTTTGGTTCTTCTGGTTCTCTTGGCCAGACTTTGGTGGTAGCAACTGTGGCACTGGGTTCAACATCGATAATGTTATCTTTTTAGCTTAGGAGGTACTCCGCATATTTTGTCTTGAATGCAGATGTAACCTTATGTTTACACTACCAGACACTTAACTTTGTAATGGGTTTTTACAAAGTTGTTTTAAAGTGGTTCTTTTATTAAAGTGACTTTTTAATAAAGTGTACCTTCTAATTTTAAACTAACTTTATTTCATAAAGTACACTTACGTAATAAAGTGAAATTACTTTAATATTTGAAGTGATTCATTTTGAAGGGAATGGATCATGACCCTTGATCTTGAAAAAGGCAAGATCTAATCTTGGCCTTTGGATTTAGGGTTGGGGAAGGTGAAAATACACTTTGGAGGGAAAATGTCATTTTCATATTTATAAAAGAATGCATTGGGTAGTGTGCAAGACACATCGAGAGGATATTGAGAGAGATTTTTGAGTAGGCTTGAGAGAGGAAATTTAGGGCATCATTGTGGGCACATTTCCTAAGAAAAAGTGGGAAACAATCCCAAGGAAGATATACGTTTCATTGCTAGGTAATTTTTCTATTGTGGGAGGCCATACTGTACGGATCTATACAGTCCGTACAAAAAGTGAAAGTGGGCACAGAAATCGAGGCAGTCTTTGGCACAATTTTTGAGGTAGATTCCAGAATTTTGGTTGTTGTTTTTGGTCTGTACATAAAAGTCCATACAACTGACTTTTGGCACATATTTCGAGGTACATAACAGGCCATACATCAGTACAGATTTGACACGGATTACGAGGGAGATTTTGGGACTGTTTTAGTGTGTTGTAAGTGGAATTTTCTTGGCTGGAAATTGTGATTTTGTTGCTATTATGTATTTTCTTGAAGCTGAATATTAATATCTATCTCTCTCTCATTGGGTTTCCACACATTGGGGTTTTCCCTGGCTTTTTCCTAAATTTCTGAGTTTTATGGGTTGTTTTCCATTGTGTTTATTTCCGTTGGATATTTTCTTAGAAATGTGTATTTCTACTTATGGTAATTTTTGAATGTGGATTTGAGGAATTTATGAAGTTCATGCAAGACAGTTATCTCTAGGTTGCTATGTGTTTGACAAAAAAAATAGCTTTCTGATTTCTGTCATTAAAAATCTACAAGGTATCAGAGCTTGGGCTCTGAGTGATAGTGGGTAGTGTGATTTTTGGCAAAACTTGAAGAGGGAAAGGGTGTGACTGTTTTCCTTGAGTTGTGATAGGGAATATGGTTGCAAGCATTAGATATGAGGATTGGTTGGATGTAATTTCCAACTATTTGCAGTGGAAGGTCCAATTGTCAATTGTTCTCAAGGAGAATGAAATTTATAACTATGTCAACTATGTTGTGGCAGCTTTCGCAACAGTTATTGTTTCTTTGGACTTGCATGAGGTCAAGGAAGCCAAGGCACAGATGATTATTCTGGATGGGGTGAAGGATCACCTTATCCCACACTTGCCTAAGAAAAAGGCTGCCAAGGAGATGTGGGATGCACTTAAGAACTTTTTTGAGGCGAAGAATGAGAACCGAAAGATGGCCTTAAAGGCTAAGCTGCATGATACCAATATGGGTAAGGAGGAGAGTGTCTCTTCTTATCTTACCCATGTAGCTCAAGTAAAATATGAGTTACCTATTGTTGGAGAGGTCATTACAGATTCTGAGTTGGTGAGGATAGCCTTAAATGGCTTCACCAAAGAATGGGAAGTCTTCATGAAGTGTGTGGTCGGACATGAGCATCTACCAGATTGGAGTAGACTGTGGGATGATTTCACTCGAGAGGAGATCCGGGAGAGATCTTAGAGCAATGAACAAAAGACAAATGGAGTTGATGACAATGTTTCTCTTAATGCAAAGAGCAAGAAGAAAAGAAGCTCTGGAAGGAACTTGAGTAAAGTCAGATGTTATTGTTGTAACTAGTTGGGGCACCTTGTCTCTCATTGTACTGAGAGGAATAAGAAGATGAAACCAGAGGGGCTTGAGACAGATTCTGCAACAACAATGGAGGACTTTGCTTCCAAGTATGACAAGGAATTTTCTTTGGTGACCCTAGCTTCCAGTGTCGGCAGTGGAGGATTGGGAGGTGATGTCATATGGATTGTGGATAGTGGAGCCTCTTTCCACATGACAGGAATCTGGCGAGTATTCCTAGATTTCACAGAGACTGGTTCTGGCCGACAGGTGCTAAATGAAGGTGGTATGGCGAGAGTTGTACGTGGAGTTGGGAGTGTTAGATTCCAACTCGAGTTTGGGGGACTCTTGGAGCTTGATAGAGTTATCTTTGTTCCAGGGTTGAGGGTTAACTTTTTCTCAGTCCCAACCTTGGAGGATGTAGGATATTGTGTATTGTTCAAGAGGGAAAATGTCTTTATCTACAGGCAGGCAGTGGACCCGGTGGAGCTGCAGTTGATAGGTAACCGGGTGGACAGGTTGTATATGTTGAGAGGACAGCCTTCAATGTATGATTCAACGTCGGATGAGGAGCATGGGGAGGCTCCTGAGACTGCAGTGGCACCAAGGATTTAGTCTCGCATTCCAAGAGAAGAGAGAGAGTCTCTTCTGAGCACTGGCATGAGGCTTAGCTAGGTTGATCGAACTAATGCTCAGGATGAAGTGAGCTCAGGGTTCGGGGTTGTTTCTAGGAGAAGATCTTCTAGTTCGAGTTTTGTGCAGGTGTTGAGGATGGCTCCAGGTTCAGAGGGAGCTCCTACAGAGCACAGTGTGATGAAACTAGATGATGGAGATTGCAGCGAGTACATCCCTCGCTAAGAGGGAGTGTTATCTTTTTATATCAGGAGGTACTCCGCATATTTTATCTTGAAAGCGTATGTAACCTTATGTTTACACTACCAGGCACTTAACTTTGTAATGGGTTTTTACAGAGTTGTTTTAAAGGGGTTCTTTTATGAACGTGACTTT
The DNA here is from genome assembly GCA_900067695.1 of Picea abies. Classification (NCBI taxonomy): domain Eukaryota; kingdom Viridiplantae; phylum Streptophyta; class Pinopsida; order Pinales; family Pinaceae; genus Picea; species Picea abies. The sequence goes on from CBVK0100097142.1 coordinate 6,715, forward strand.
TTAATAAAGTGTACCTTCTAATTTTAAAGTGACTGTATTTCATAAAGTATACTTATGTAATAAAGTGAAATTACTTTAATATTTAAAGTGATTCATTTTGGATGGAATGGATAATGACCCTTGATCTTGAAAAAGGCAAGATCTAATCTTGGCCTTTGGATTTAGGGTTGGGGAAGGTGAAAAGACACTTTGGAGGGAAAATGTCATTTTTAGAATTATAAAAGAATGCATTGGGTAGTGTGCAAGACACATCGAGAGGAGATTGAGAGAGATTTTTGAGTAGGGTTGAGAGAGGAAATTTAGGGCAGCATTGTGGGCACATTTCCTAAGAAAATGTGAGCACAAATCCCAAGGAAGATATATGTTTCATTGTTGGGTCATTTTTCTATTGTGGGAGGTTGTACTGTATGGATCCGTACAGTATGTACAACAAGTGAAAGTGGGCATGGAAATCAAGGCAGTCTTTGACATGATGTTTGAGGAAGATTCTAGACTTTTGGTTGATGTTTCTGGGCCGTACAGAATAGTACGTACAACTAACTTTTGGCATGAATTTCGAGGTACAGAACATGTCGTACAACAGTATGGATTTGGCACAGATTACGAGGTAGATTTTGGAACTGTTTTAGTGTGTTGTAAGTGGACTTTTCTTGGCTAGAAATTGTGATTTTGTTGTTGTTATGTATTTTCCTGAAGCTGAATAATAAGATCTCTCTCTCTCTCTCGTTGGGTTTCTCCACATTGGGGTTTTCCCTGGCTTTTGCCTAAATTTATGAGTTTTATGGGTTGTTGCCCATTGTGTTTATTTTCGCTTCATATATGCTTAGACATGTGTATTTATGCTTATGGTAATTTCTGAATGTGGATTTGAGGCATTTATGAAGTTCATACAAGACAATTATCTCTAGGTTGCTAAGCGTTGGACAGAAATTTTAGCTTGCTGATTTTTGTCATTAAAAATCTACAGATAATCTGCTTCCCTCCTTCAGGATTTGACTCTGAATCCAAATTGGCCTCTGACTCAGAAGCCTTTAGCTCAACCATGAGGGACTACTTGGAGAAACTTTCCTTGGTATTGTGCCAAGGACTTTTATGGTACTCACACCATTTTCCCATTTCCTTCTTCGTCTTCTCGTTGCCCTTCTTGTGTTGTGGCTTGGATAGATTGTCCTGAGGGTGGCCATCTCGAATTGGTCCCTCGTTGTGTGGGTTGGTGTTTCCTTTTCCATGATTCAGCTGTGAGGGGTTTGCATATCCAAACTCTCATCGTTTCTGCTTAAATTTATGCTTGATCTTGACAACGTATCTATAAGCCGTGACCAATGAGGCAATGTCCAGGAACTCCATTTCTATTTGAATGTATCTATGCAAACATTCGCGGTATTTTAGCACCAGATGATGCTTAGAATCTTTGATACCCAATTTGGTGCATAGGGTATGTAGGGTATTGATCCAGGTGGATATTGGTGGCCACCCACCTATTCCAACTGGCTCTTCATGTCCATTTTTGTTCAAAACATCCTTCTATACTACTTTATAATTGTGAGTTATACACGTCTGTGGTTGTCTGAAGCCCCACACATTCTCCATGTGGATACGGGTGGCCTCTCACCCAATCCAACTGGCTTATTTTGTATGTTTTCATGCCAACACATCTTGTTGTACTTTTAGGGTTGTTTTGGGGCCTTAAACGTTGTTTTCTTGGCTCGCCACAGTCATATTGTAAATGAAGTCACAGTCTGACGATGAAATGTGTATTTCTCTGAAAGACCTTTCCAACAGGCTATCATGAGCCTTAAAAAGAGGTTGTATGCAAAATTTGCAACCCTAGGAAGTTGAGGTACCAAATTACACCAACTTACCCATAGGGCCCACATGAATTTTGGCATTTCACCTTCTAGAGTTAGGTTTTTGGATGTCTAGGGTTTTGGCATTCATGAGTAATATGAAAAGGGCCTCTAGAGCCTCATTGTAATCCATTATTCTCATACGGATGCACGTAACAACCACATCTCTTCTCAGAGATAGCTACCACCATTTGAGCAAGTTTCAGTTCTGCAGTTTTACAATTTCAACCTATTTCATTATTTAATAGAAGATATTGTTCACTGGATATTTGTGTTATTCTTCTTGTATTTGTGTTTATTGTATTCAGTCTGTTAATCAGTTCATTCTACTCCAAAAACTGGATCAGTGGTATCAGAGCGGTCTGCTCTTCATTTATTTTTCTTCGTGCATGTCCCCAACAAGGTTTGGGTACAACAAGTTGGGAATCGAACCAATCAAGCCATTACCATATCGTTCATTCCAAGCTCGAAAAAAACCCATGGGAGACGAAAAGAAAGATGATGGAGCAGGAGATCCTATTAAAATTTTGCTCTAGGACGCCCTTGCGCGACAAAGGAACGAAATGATAAACAACTTCACGTAGATCCTTCGATGGTTTCCCATAGGAGAAGCATATTCATCAAGCGGCCATGCAACCCCCTTCAAGGTACAGGTAAATTTTTGTCTTCCATTATTTGAAGGACTGATAGATACAGATGCTATAGATAAATGGTTGAATTTGCTCGAAAGATATTTTTCGGTCCACAATTTTTCGATAGGGAAAATATCACTTTTGCACCACTCAAGGTCATTCCCCATGTTAAATACTGGTGGGATACTTACTCTGAGCAAAGGGCCATGGAGGAATCTGCAATTTTTGTGGCGGCCCCTACATGGGATTCCTTTCGGGATGCCATTAAAGAATAGTACTACCCTGTTGGAAGCTACGAGGACCAATACACCATATGGACCACCGTACGTCAAGAAAGGGACCAGACAGTACCAGACTTCACCAATATCCACCTATATCAATTAGCCAATTGATTAGGGATATTATTCTTAGAAGAGGGAAGAGGAGAAAACACTCTTTGATTGTCCAAAGTTCTAACATCTTGTGTATCATCACTTTGAGAAGATGAGCTTGGGGTGGAAGAAGTGTGGGGAAGGTCATATTTTCCCTTGGCGGTGTAATATTTATTCCTGGTATTGATTACCATAACATATTCTAGTTCAACCCAATCTAAAACAACGACTGTGGTATCGGGCCTCTTGCCAAAGATCTTATCTCTAACATTTCTCTTAACTTTGCAAGTACTCTCCTCACGATTTTCTTCACAGAAGTTACCCCAACTGTTAGCCATTATGGCTTTTGGATGAAAAAGGTTTTTATTAGTATTCCTAAAAGGTGCTAAGGAAGAAGAATATTTCCCAGGGGAAGCGGAAGAGGAATTTCCTTTTCATTCATGGGATATCATCCTATTATTCATATCTTGAGCAAGTTGAAGGCGGGTTGGCATGTTTGTTTTCTTAACCAAGTCTCCCGTAGGGAGACCCATTCTTTCGATTTGATCTTGATATTCTAGTCAAGTTTGAAGGGAGGAACCAAGATTTTCAATGGCCTTCTCTTCAAGTCTATGATGATAAGGAGAAGGCAATGCATTATAATAATGCATAAAAGCAGCCTGATTTTGAGGATGGATTAGTTCAGGGATTTGATTATATAATTTGGTGAAGCGAAGGTTAAAAGACTTAATGGTTTTACCATCCTTATAGGAAATATTTTTGTATTCCCTTGACTGCTCAACTAGACTCTTGGACTGTCCAAAAGTGGAATTGAACCAATAAACCAATTCTTCTTAAGTGGAAAGAATTTTGGGAGGGAGATCAAAAAAATATGTTGCATCTTTCCCTTCGAGCGAGTTGACAAATAAATGCATGCAAGTGTCGTGATCGTTATCCCCTATGTTATGACAAGCATTAGAAAATACTACCAGGTGTTCGTTTGTGGTAACAATACTATTTCTCGAAAACCTAGGTAAATGCTCCTTGAATTTTTGTAGTGGGTGAGTGGTTGGTGCAAGATTCAAAGGAGAAGATACATGCCATGGGGTGGTTGTAGCATCTTCCTCGAATTGGAAAATTCCATATTTCTTTATGAATTTAACATGATTGGTAGTGGATTGAATAGGGACTTGATGACTGTATATACTACCAATTACTGATGAGGCAGAAGGTTGTGAGGAGGAGGCACCTCTGGTGCCAATACCACTACCCACAAATTTCATGTTGAAAGTGATAGATATGGGTGATAAAGGTGAACTGGCATAATCATATAAGGTTCTCCTAAGAGCACTTTTTTGTGTTGATAAGACAATTTTCCTCCTTCCTATTTCAACAAAAGGGGTAGCTTCAGGGGACAACCCTCTTCTCCTTCGAGATATATGAGGATTAGAAGACATGAAATGAAATACCAAAGAGGTAGGAAAAGGGAGGTTAATGTTGATTTATGGGATGCCTTTTCCCGGCTTCCCAACATTCACGAATATTTATGTCCCTTTCAATTACAACTTCCCAAGAGCGTTCAATTTCAACACGAGTACTATCACTTTATAAAATAATATTGAATAAAGTCAATGCAATGTTGGTTTAGTCATCAAGATTGTTTCCGATATTGGTTTGTCTCCTAACAGGTACTGTCATAGAAAATCAGTCCAAGATTATTCAAACAAAACAAAAAAAATGAAAGATAATCGTAAATTCAACTAGAGAGATATGGAAGATCTCCATAGTATGGTTGCCAAATAAATGTTGAGAAAAAGGTATGAGGAACCTTAATCAAGCATTTTCAGATATTTCTAGGCTAAGGCAAGATAGTTGGGAATGTCACCCGGGGTTTATAGCCTTAAAACAAAAAAAACAATCACTTAATCCACATGTATTAAGTACGAGGGACCAAGGCTGGTTTTATATATGTTATATGTAATTGTGCAAAAGAAATAAAATAAGAGAGAAATTACATAATTTTTTACATGGATAAGAGACAAGGTTAAAACAAAAATATGAACCAAATCAACAGAATACACATGTAAGACAGAAATTAGAAATCTGATTTTTATATTTATTTCATTCTGAGATACAAAGTTGAATTCTCTTTACAAACCCCTGGGAGGGTAGGGACGAAATTCATATTTAGAAGCCTCTGATGGGAACCATACAAAAAGACTCTAACAACAAAATAAAAAAGAATCTAAAGATCTAGATCAACTTGCCACAAAATGTTGTCACTTGACTCTGCAAAATATTATTTATCAGTCATGAAAATTAATTCATAAACAAACAAGAACACACGAACTGCCAAAAATAAATCATATACCTTTAAAGACAAGTTGTTGAAAGATATGATTTAGTTTTGAATCTCGTTGCCTTCAAGAAGACCCTGATGTCATCAATATGGTTAAGCCTTCTAGTAAATTCAAAATGAATGAAGAATGGAAGTATCTCGCAAGTACAGAGAAAACCTTAAAGTAGAAGTTCCCCTTCTATTATCTCTCTTACTCCTCCTTTGTCTCTTCATTTGATTGAGATTTTATCTTTTCTCAATAAGTTATGGTAGTTCAACTACCTTTATTTAGTTAAGATTAATTAGCTTAACTAATTAGTTGAGATAAATAAATAATAATTTATATAAATAAGGGTCTAATTAAGTAATAACTAAATAGGTGGGACCCCTTGTGACTCCCATTTTCAATTTCTTTTTAATAATCATCAAATCATGAAGTATAAAACACCAAACATTTGATTCAAACATTCTCCTTGTAACTCCCATCCTCATATAAATAATCAAGTATTTTAATATCAACAAAATAAAACATGGCTATATCCAAAAATAACACTATATTCATGTTGTCCAAAACACTGCCTAAATCTGTCTTTGTTGTCCAAAACATTGTCAAAATAAAAAGATTGTCCCCAATAGAAAATAACATTAATCAACATTAAAAACCATATTTGTTGTGAGAGGCATTTTTCCTCTTTCCACTACTGCCCTCTTTTGATTCCATTTTTTATTTATCTTGTGCAATAACCTTCAATTGATGAGAACCTTGTGGGTGGACTGCACTGATGACGTGAGAACAATAATCTTTGAGATGAACATGAGAAGACACAGATTCAGAGAAATATTTGGATGACTTGGAGGGATTGGCCACTACTTTTCCCTTATCTACCTATGGATTGGGAATATCTGTTTTTAGCCTTTTGCTTGCATGAGAGGATTGTACTGGTGAGACAACATGATCAGCTTGGGCATTTGGATTTATTGGTGGTGGAGGAGGACGTAGTGGAAAATAAACAGTAGGCCAACCATGGTGATGAGCTACAATATGGTGGGCGATCTCTTGCCAACCATCATTGGCAGGTGGTTTTGGATGCATAGAAACGTGGGGGGCAACACGGATACCAGAGAATTTTTGATGTGGCTGGAAAGGAGGCCTCTTAGGTTAGGGCTGGAGAATCCCATGGCCAACTAGATTGAAGAACCCAACTTGAAAATATGATTTAATTCCTATGGATCATCGTCAAAATGTATCGAGAATCGTGGCCTTTTATGGCCTCTCTGCCAATTATTTCCTCTTCCTCTATTATCACCTCTATCATTACTACCTTTGCTAAAGAAACTCATCCTGAAGCAATATTTCAATCATGTTATGAAAAAATCTTAACAATCCATGCATCAATACTCTACCTAAATAAAATCAAAATGTTGGCTCTATTATTCACAACAGAAGCACATGCAATCCATCCATCAATACTTTTAAACCCAACAATCAATTGTCATCTGAACAGGGAATGATAGGGCTATTGGGAATATGAGGGGATTTATAATGAGCGTAAAATGGTAACATGGATGGGAAGCGATCAACGAATACTCTTCAAGCAAATGCAGAAGCAACATAAAATGTATCCATATCCAAACTTCCAACACCAGTCATCAACTAGCCTTTTCTTTTGTTATTAATCCTTTCTCTTTTCAAAAAAATGAAACTCATAATAATAGAACATGAAATGCTTTAAATGTATTTGGGAAGGCGATGGGCATATAATGAGAGAAAAGTGAGATAATGGAAGGGAAAAATATGATTATTGTTCTATTATATGCAATAGTATTTATTAAAAATCATCATGACCATCATTTGCCAAAACTTTTCTCTGTTTAATAATTCAAATCCAGGACACTGTTTTTTTTATATTATCCAATATAAAACCCCAGGAAAGTTCCAGGACTGTCAAACTTAACAACTTTAATTTCCCCTTTTTCCTTTTTTTTATTATCATTAGAGCTTTTATAAGAGATTGTTAATAGATTCATTCGAAACAATTAAAACTACACTACAACAAGCGTGCATGGGAGGCTGAGAACACCACATAAAGCCATCGACCTTTCACTATACAACGCTTGCATCACAACCTCAATACTTGTTGTATAAACAAATTGGGTTCAAAACCCCATGTGAAACTGGTGCTCATCGTTTGGTTTTAACATCATATAACTTCAAAATCGACCAAACCCCCATAAATAAATATAAAATGAACCAAGACTTATCGCATATAACCAGTCTTTCCCACTGCCGGGTCAATCATTATAACATACATCATGACCAGAGTTCAAGTCTACTAATTTCCATACATCAGATAAAATAACCGAGGTCTGGGAAAACGAAAAGGCAAAACATTCATAAGGGATTTGCAAAAAAAAACAAAACCATTTAACCATTTATTTCCACAACAGATTTTCCACAGTCCTGTCATGGTGGCCGCAAGGAAAATATTCCTATATACTCACAAACAATTGAAAGATAATTTGAAGGAGATGCAAGTCTTCCAAATATTGGGTAAAGGGTATGGTGTTATGCAAGAAAAAAATTGTTCTTTTTTTTCACAGAGAAAAACCCTTGAATTTTAATCACCGGAGATGAGTGAAATCGAAAAATTCTTGCCATAATTATTTGTCAACAGTCATAGCAAAAGAAGCAACATTCATTATGGGCACAACGCAATCACATAATCCAAACAGAAAGGAATTTTGACCATTATTCTCAGCTTGAAACATTTAAATTCCAACAGGGAGGAACCTCCATTTAAATGCAATTCACATAGCCATGATACCCACATACATCCATTATAACTTCGGAAAGTAAACATAGTCTGTAAGAAAATCTAAGATCCAACATCATGATTTTATTCGGAGCTTACCTAGAGTTCATGAATGGAGAGGTAAGAGACAACATACCTATAAGGAGAAAGCCAGAAAACTAGCAAGCACCACTATTCTTCACAAGGCTGAGAAAAACAGAGGTAGCACTAGCCAAAGCAACCAACACAAGCACAAAAAAAGTGAAGGTGGCGACCTCGAGGTAGGGTTAGAGCGACGTGCAATAATTGCATGTCGTTTCCCACATTAATTTCCATCAACTATAGCTAAGTACAAGTGCACCCAATACTTCCAACACATAATCCACTATGTTTGCCACATAACATTTCAATCCAAAAATTGAATTTGCCTCCCTATATTAAACTCATAATTCTTAACGTATACTCAACACTTAGCATCAAAACATGTCATGTCCCACATTCCTTGCTAGTAAAAGATTGCCATCTTATAAAACTTATCAATTGTCCATGATAATAACAAGTATACCATAAGCACAACACACCATAACTATATGTGGCTCGTGTTTGGAGTTTGAATCAACAAGTCAAAATATATGTGTAGCAAGAATAAACCAAGATGCTTATTAAAACACATATTTTTCCCCCTTTCATTTCTTTTTCAAATTAAATTTCCAATGCACCCATCATTCACCCATTTCACTTGGAAAGCGGTTTTGAATTTCAAACTATAGAATCATATTTATAAGGTAGTCATGAGCGCAAATCAAAGAAAAACAAAGCGTCTTTCATCATTATTCACATAACTGGGTCCCACCTTTTTAGTATATTATTAAATGTATATAATTAATAAGGCATTGCAACCCATTTGCATGCATGGATTCCATGTTGCACTTTTGGGCATCAACAATGAGGTAAAATGTTTCACCCTAAATTTGTTTAGACATTGGGTAAACTTTAATGATATAAAAGTTGGACCATTTTCGGAAATGATTTCTATTAGAATACCAAAATGAGAAAATATATTACATTCCAAAAAAAAAATTACATGTTCATATTGCGCATGCTTGAGTGGTACAGCTTCAATCCACTTAGTGAATTAGTATGTTGTTGTTAGAATAAAATAATCTCCAACAAAAGATGAAGGATTAATAAGACCAATGAAATCTAATCCCCACTTAAAAAAAAGGGAAATCAATGAGAACTGGTTGTAAAGGCATGGAAAAAAAAAATATTTTCCAACAAACTTTTGGCATTCATCACAAGCTTGTGCAAATTTATATGAATCCTTGAATATTCAAGGTCAATAAAAATAGTTCTCACGATTTTATGTGTAGTGGATTTTACAACAAAATGACCACCAATGTGAATTCCTAAATATTCTTACCCATGAATTTCCTTTAAGATATTCTGAGTTTTTGTATCATTTACACAACTTAACAACAATTCATTATGTGGAAAAGAGAAGTACCCAAGATTAGATATTTGGAAGCTTCAAGACGAATCCTCCTGCGTACATGGTATTCAATATTATCAAGACATCTTTGAAGTTGCAAATAGTAAATTATATCTTGATAACAAGGGTGTTCTGGTGGATCTAGATTTTAATGTTCAACAAGGAAAAATGTAGACAAAGCATCCTCGTCATTTTCAGAAGAAACACCTAGTTTAGAATGTTGCTCCAAGTGCAAGGCTAGATATCACCCCTTAATTGTAATAGAGGTTGTGATCGTGAAATCATGTTCTTGTATCTTAGCAAGACAATGTACAATCTTTCTTAAGAGATGTTTTTGAGAAAGAAAAACATTTACTGCAAGAAAAGGGACATTTGCATGAGTGTTCTTGCCTAAGATAAAATGGATAAACTTTCCAATAGCTTTTACAAGAGCATAAGTATGTTTTTCAATCAAAGTGTATTTAAATACATCATCCAATAATCTTTGTCTTATGTAAGCTATTGGTTGTTCATTATTTTGATCATCTTTCTGAAGAAGAATAGCATATATTGCTTCTTCAGTGGAATTAGTATAAATAATGAAATCTTTTTCAAAATTCAGTTTTTCCAACACAGGGGAAGAAATGATTTCTCTCTTTATTTCTATTAAATCATTTTCTGTATCATCATTCCATGAGAATGATCGATATTTCTTTAGCATATTGTGAATCGGTTTAACCATTCTAGCAAAATCAAGAATAAATCTTCTAACACAATTGATTTTACCAATAAAAGCTTGAATTTCGTTTTTAGAAGAAGGGGCTTGAAGATTTTGGATTGTGATAACCCTCTCAGGGTTAATAGTAATTCTTGAATCAGAAACAATATGACCGGGAATTTTAACTTGTGTGACACAAAAAATAGATTTCATAGGATTCAAGGACATTCCAAATTTTATGCAATGTAAGAAAACTTTTCTTAGATTATCAAAGTGATCGTATCAGTTTCTATAATAGACAATTAAATCATTAAGATAGATTTGAACAATTTTACTGATCAGATCGTCAAAGGATATTTTTATATCCCTTTGAAAGGTATTACCTACATTTATTAGACCAAAAGGCATTATTTCATATGCAAAGGTGCCCTACCATGTGGTGAATGTGGTTTTGTATTTATCATCCCTCTTGACTCTAATATGATTATAACCTAAAAAACCATCAAGAAGGGACATCATTTGTGACCCTGCCACTTGCTGCAAGATTAGTTCCATATTCAGAAGAGGAAATTTGTCTTTCACACTTGCCCTATTTAATGCACTAAAATAAACACATAGTTTGATATAACCTTTTTTCTTCCGCACCGGGACAAGATTAGATACCCACTCAGAATACTTTACATGAAAGATAATGTGAGCATTAATCAATTTTTCAACTTCCTTTTTTATGGTAGCTTGTAAGGAAAGATTGAGGGGTCTATGTCTTTTCCTCACCAATTTTTCTACTACCTTGATATGAGTAACATGTTGAATAACATTATGATCAAAACCACAGAGATCCTCATATGACCCAACAAAGACATCTTTAAATTCATAGAGTAACTCCATGATTTTTTTTTTCCTTTTCTAAGCATTGGACTCCAATTTTAAAATTATTTGGGTCATCATGAGTCCCAATATTCACCAAAACAGTACTACCAATTTTTATTTTTCACTCCTCTTCTTTATCCTTCTTGTTCCCGACATCATTAGATGAGAATGAGCTCTCTAGAAGAGTCATTCCTCTGGGAAACTTATTCTCTTCCATAGATATAATTTCCTTTCATTTAATAGACTCATTCTGCAAGAAAGAAAAAATACTTTCGTCATCAAGAAAAACTTTCCATGATTCTACATTATTGTGAAAATGTGGATGATATAAAGACATAAATGTACAATTAGGCCTCTAAGGGAGTAATTTCCTTGTAGGAATAGCCGCAAAAACAACAATCCTATCAACCATTGAATTCAAGTCTCTCCTAATATGAGTATTGTTAAAAGATAAAAAATTTGAGATCATATACCATACTGCCTGTGTATATCTTTTAAGTGGCTTGTTTGAGGGGGTATATATTCTTCTAATCAAATTTACAAAAAGTTATGAATCCCCCAAAACAGTAAGATGATAACAACCAAGATTGAAAGTATTTTCAATACCAAGGATCAAGGCTTCAAAATCTGTGACATTGTTAGTGCAAGAAAATTCCCATCTATAAGAAATATTATGAATATTTCCTACAAGAGAATACAATACTATGCTTGCTCCATTTCCCTCACTTGAACATGAACTGTCAAAATGCATGTGCTCACATTCCATCTTCAGGATCCAAAGGGGGTGTGAAAGAATTGTTATCTTCTTCTAGAAAAATAGAGTATACACCCATGTCTTCCTCAATATAGTTTACATGAGTTTGTGGAAGACTTTCAATATAAGGCGAGATTCATCTTTCCCTGAGAAAAATGATGTTCTTTCCATTTTTAGGAAAGGGCATGTGTGTCCCATCCAGTGAAATATATCCACCAGTTAAAGCTTGCCAATATCTTCCCAAAATAATGGAATAGTTACTAACTGACATGTCTATCACTTGAATATTGCAAGTGGTTCTTATATTTGGGTGATCACATAGAAATAAGGTCACATATTTGATTTCTCCTGTAGTATCTTTTTCTTGACTATCATAAGAGAACATTCTCTTGGAATTTTCATTCGTACATGAAAGACCCAACTCTTCCATGATGATCTTAGACATGACGTTAGGACCTAATCCACCATCAATTTGGAAGCAATGAGAAATATTATCCATTATCTTCACAGATACATAGAAGGTTGGATTTTTAACATAAATCCGAGCAGTATATACACCTAATATATTTATGTACATTCCTTCTTCATTCTATTCCTCACATAAACTAGCAATAGTGGAAGTCTTACATTCCATGAATTCTTTCAAATGTCTATGTTGTTCTGGGATGCTGACCATATCCAGTAAAGATGCATATTCTTTTATTGTTTCTAGTTGTTTCAAAATATTTTACTTAGATGAAGAAGAAGAGGTAGAAACCTCTTGAATCTGTGCACCCTTTGTAACCTAAGGGTTGGTTTGTTGAGAGAATGAACTAGGAGAAAAAGTAATCTTGGGAGGAACACCCTTACCCTTCTTTGCATAATATTTATTTCTAGTGTCAACCATCATAACATCATCTTCTAGAGCCCAATCTAAGGCAACAATAGTTGTATCATCATTTTTACCAAAGATTCGGTCTCTTTCACTCGATTTTACCTCACAGGTGTTCTCATCATGATTATCTTCATAAAACTTGCACCAAGATCTAGGAAGAATAGCCTTCGGTTGATAGTTACTAAGCTAAAGATTGTTAGGATGATTCTTAAAATCGGCCTGGGAAGAAGTTTTATCTGGGGTAGACGTAGAGGTCACCCATTTTTTCTCGAAATCAATCATTTGAGTGCTCATGTCTTGTACCAATTGTAACACAATTGACATATCGTTTTGTTTTACAAAATCTTCTACCGCTTGCTTCAATTCCCTCCCTATCGGTCGAGTGCCTAAAGTCCCTTGCCTTACGATAAAGGAAGACATGCTCTTGCCAATTGTTACTCAAATTACAAATATGTCTATTACAAAGAAGCTCTTGGATTTGACGCCTGATTTCGTCATTCTTCATCAGTGATCACCAATAGACTGGTCCATTAGGTAGAGGTGCGTCAGGGGTCATATCAATTGGATGCTTGACTTGGCAGTGTGTCAGTCCTCCTGTAGGTGAGGCGAAGATGTCTCTGTATTCTTCCACGATCCTGCCCACTTGCTTCTGCTACAAAGAGAGGTGTTGTGTAGAGGCCACGGATGTGGCGGTGACCTTCTGCTTACTGTGAGAACAGATGACAAAGAAGACGAACTTCCCGATCTATGAAATAAACTTACTGCATTGATTAGCAAATATTAAGAAATAGCAGTAGGTGGTGCCACCTCTGGGATCCTATACAATTGTCTACCCAAAGTAATAATAACATTGCGGGGTCTAGACTCATACACAGCATGGAAATTCCACAAATATGGTTGTCCTAAGAGAACATCACAAACTTCAAGGGGAGAAATATCACACAGTACCTCATCTTTGAAAGGCTTGATGTCATAGGGAAAATGACATTGTTGGCTGATACAGAGATCTCTTCCTTGACGAAGCCATTCAATGGCATAGGGTTGCGGGTGCGGTGTCATTGGCAGGTCCAGCCACTTGACGACCTCTACTGAAATCAGGTTCTTCTGACTATCATTGTCCACAATGAAATGAATCTGAGCCCCCTTGACCCACATCTGCAAGTGAAAGAGGTGCTCCCCTTCCTCTGGTTCTCCTGGTTCGCTTGGTCAAACTTTGGTGGTAGCAACCATGGCACTGGGTTCAACATCAATAATGTTATCTTTTTAGCTTGGGAGGTACTCCGCATGTTTTGTCTTGAATGCGGATGTAACCTTATGTTTACACTACCAGGCACTTAACTTTGTAATGGGTTTTTACAAAGTTGTTTTAAAGTGGTTCTTTTATTAAAGTGAATTTTTAATAAAGTGTACCTTAATAAAGTGTACACTTATGTAATAAAGTGAAATTACTTTAATATTTGAAGTGATTCATTTTGGAGGGAATGGATCATGACCCTTGATCTTGAAAAAGGCAAGATCTAATCTTGGCCTTTGGATTTAGGGTTGGGGAAGGTGAAAATACACTTTGGAGGGAAAATGTTATTTTTAGATTTATAAAAGAATGCATTGGGTAGTGTGAAAGACACATCGAGAGGAGATTGAGAGAGATTTTTGAGTAGGCTTGAGAAATGAAATTTAGGGCATCATTGTGGGCACATTTCCCAAGAAAAAGTGGGCAAAAATCCCAAGGAAGATATATGTTTCATTGCTGGGTCATTTTTCTATTGTGGGGGGCCATACTGTACAGATCTATACAGTCCGTACAAAAAGTGAAAGTGGGCACATAAATCGAGGCAGTCTTTGGCACAATTTTTGAGGCAGATTCCAGACTTTTGGTTGTTGTTTTTGGTCTGTACATAAAAGTCCATACAACTGATTGTTGGCACATATTTCGTGGTACATAACAGGCCATACATCAGTACGGATTTGACACGGATTACGAGGGAGATTTTGGGATTGTTTTAGTGTGTTGTAAGTGGAATTTTCTTGGCTGGAAATTGTGATTTTGTTGCTATTATGTATTTTCTTGAAGCTGAATAATAAGATCTATCTCTCTCTCATTGGGTTTCCCCACATTGGTGTTTTCCCTGGCTTTTTCCTAAATTTCTGAGTTTTATGGGTTGTTTTCCTTTATGTTTATTTCCATTGAATATTTTCTTAGCAATGTGTATTTCTGCTTATGGTAATTTCTGAATGTGGATTTGAGGAATTTATGAAGTTCATGCAAGACAATTATCTCTAGGTTTCTATGTGTTTGACAAAAAAATTAGCTTTCTGATTTCTGTCATTAAAAATCTACAAGGTATCAGAGTTTGGGCTCTGAGTGACAGTGGGTAGTGTGACTTTTGGGAAAAGTTGAAGAGGGAAAGGGTGTGATTGTTTTCCTTGAGTTGTGACAGTGAATATGGTTGCAAGCATTAAATATGAGGATCGGTTGTATGGCATTTCCAACTATTTGTAGTGGAAGGTCTTATTGTCAATTGTTCTCAAGGAGAACAAAATTTATAACTATGTCAACTATGTTGTGGTAACTCCCACAACAATTCTTGTTTCTTTGGACTTGCATGAGGTCAAGGAAGCCAAGGCTCAGAGGATTATTCTAGATGGGGTGAAGGATAACCTTATCCCACACTTGTTTGAGAAAAAGGCTGCCAAGGAGATGTGGGATGCACTTAAGAACTTGTTTGAGGCAAAGAATGAGAACCGAAAGATGGGCTTGAAGGATAAGTTGCATGATACCAATATGGGTAAGGAGGAGAGTGTCTCTTCTTATCTTACCCATGTAGCTCAAGTAAAATATGAGTTGCTTGTTGTTGGAGAGGTCATTACGGATTCCAAGTTGGTGAGGATAGCCTTAAATGGCTTCACCAAAGAATGGGAAGTCTTCATGAAGTGTGTGGTGGGACATGAGCATATACCAGATTGGAGCAGATTGTGGGATGATTTCACTCGAGAGGAGATCCGGGAGAGATCTCAGAGCAGTGAACAAAAGACAAATGGAGTTGATGACAATGTTTCTCTTAATGAAAAGAGCAAGAAGAAAAGAAGTTTTGGAAGGAACTTGAGTAAATTTAGATGTTATTGTTGTAACTAGTTGGGGCACCTTGCCTCTCATTATCCTGAGAGGAAGAAGAAGACGAAACCAAAGGGGCCTGAGATAGATTCTACAACAACAATGGAGGAATTTGCTTCCAAGTATGACAAGGAATTTTCTTTGGTGACCCAAGCTTCCAGTGTCGGCAGCGGAGGATTTGGAGGTGATGTCAGATGGATTGTGGATAGTGGAGCCTCTTTCCACATGACGGGAATCTAGCGAGGATTCCTAGATTTCACAGAGACTGGTTCTGGTTGACAAGTGGTAAATGAAGGTGGTATGGCGAGAGTTGTACGTGGAGTTGGGAGTGTTAGATTCCAACTTGAGTTTGGGGGACTCTTGGAGCTTGATGGAGTTCTCTTTCTTCGAGGGTTGAGGGTTAACTTGCTCTCAGTCCCAGACTTGGAGGATGTAGGATATTGTGTATTGTTCAAGAGGGAACATGTCTTTATCTACAGGCAGGCAGTGGACCCGGCGGAGCTACAGTTGATAGGTAACCGGGTGGACAGGTTGTATATGTTGAGAGGACAACCTTCAATGTATGATTCAATGTCGGATGAGGAGCATGGAGAGGCTCCTGAGACTACGATGGCACCAAGGATTCAGTCTCTCATTCCAAGAGATCAGAGCAAGTCTCTTCTGAGCATTGGCATGAGGCTCAGCCAAGTTGATCGAGCCAATGCTCAGGATGAAGTGAGCTCAGGGTTCCGGGTTGTTTCCAGAAGAAGATCTTCTAGTTCGAGTTTTGTGAAAGTGTTGAGGATGGCTCTAGGTTCAGAAGGAGCTCCTACATAGCACATTTTGATGGAACTAGATGATGGAGATGGCAGGGAGTACATCCCTCGCTAAGAGGGAGTGTTAGATTTTTAGCTCGAGAGGTACTCCACATATTTTGTCTTGAATGCGGATGTAACCTTATGTTTACACTACCAAGAACTTAACTTTGTAATGGGTTTTTACAGAGTTGTTTTAAAGTGGCTCTTTTATTAACGTGAATTTTTAATAAAGTGTACCTTCTAATTTTAAAGTGACTTTATTTCATAAAGTATAATTATGTAATAAAGAGAAATTACTTTAATATTTGAAGTGATTCATTTTGGATGGAATGGATCATGACCCTTGATCTTGAAAAAGGCAAGATCTAATCTTGGCCTTTGGATTTAGGGTTGGGGAAAGTGAAAAGACACTTTGGAGGGAAAATGTCATTTTTAGAATTATAAAAGAATGCATTAGGTAGTGTGCAAGACACATCCAGAGGAGATTGAGAGAGATTTTTTAGTAGGCTTGATAGAGGAAATTTAGGGCAACATTGTGGGCACAGTTCCCAAGAAAACGTGGGCACAAATCCCAAGGAAGATATATGTTTCATTGTTGGGTCATTTTTCTGCTGTGGGAGGCCGTACTGTACGGATCCATACAGTATGTACAACAAGTGAAAGTGGGCATGGAAATCAAGGCAGTCTTTAACATGATGTTCGAGGCAGATTCCAGACTTTTGGTTGATGTTTCTAGGCCATACAGAACAGTACGTACAACTAACTTTTGGCATGAATTTCAAGGTACAGAACATGTCGTACAACAGTACAGATTTGGCATGGATTACGAGGTAGATTTTGGGACTGATTTAGTGTGTTGTAAGTGGACTTTTCTTGGCTGAAAATTGTGATTTTTTTGTTGTTGTGTATTTTCCTGAAGCTGAATAATAAGATCTCTCTCTCTCTCTGTCGTTGGGTTTCTCCACATTGGGGTTTTCCCTGGCTTTTGCCTAAATTTTTGAGTTTTATGGGTTGTTGTCCATTGTGTTTATTTTCGCTGCATATTTTCTTAGAAATGTGTATTTATGATTATTGTAATTTTTGAATGTGGATTTGAGGCATTTATGAAGTTCATACAAGACAATTATCTCTAGGTTGCTAAGTGTTTGACAGAAATTTTAGCTTGCTGATTTTTGTCATTAAAAATGTACAGATAATCTGCTTCCCTCCTTCAGGATTTGACTCAGAATCCGAATTGGCCTCTGACTCGGAAGCCTTTAGCTTGTCCATGAGAGACTGCTTGGAGCATCATTCGTTGGTATTGTGCCAAGGACATTTATGGTACTCACACCATTTTCCCATTTCCTTCTTTGTCTTCTCATTGCCCTTCTTGTGTTGCGGCTTGTACAGATTGTCCTGAGGGTGGCCATCTTGAATTGGTCCCTTGTTGTGTGGGTTGGGGTTTCCTTTTCCTTGCTTCGGTTGTGAGGGGTTTGCAGATCCAAACTCTCATCATTTCTCCTTAAATTTATGCTCGATCTTGACAACGTATCTATAAGTCGTTCCCAATGAGGCAATGTCCAGGAAATCCATTTCTATTTGAATGTATCTATGCAAACAATCATGGTATTTTGAGCACCAGATGACGCTTAGAATCTTTGATACCCAATTTTGTGCGTAGGGTATGTAGGGTATTGATCCAAGTGGATATTAGTGGCCACCCACCTATTCCAACTGGCTCTTCATGTCCATTTTTTTTCAGCACGTCCTTCTATACAACTTTATAATTGTGAGTTATTCACTTCTGGGGTTGGCTGAAGCCCCACACATTCTCCATGTGGATACGGGTTGCCTCTCACCCAATCCAACTAGATTATTTTGTATGTTTTCATGTCAAGACATCTTGTTGTACTTTTAGGGTTGTTTTGGAGCCCTAAACGTTGTTTTCTTGGCTCGACATAGTCATACTATAGATGAAGTCACAGTCTGACGATGAAATGTGTATTTCTCTTAAAGACCTTTCCAACGGGCTATCACATGCCTAAAACAGAGGTTGTATGCAAAATTTACGACCCTAGGAAGTTGAGGTACCAAATTACACCAACTTACCCATAGGGCCCACATGAATTTTGGCATTTCACCTTCTAAGGTTAGGTTTTTGGATGTCTAGGGTTTTGGCATTCATGAGTAATATGAAAAGGGCCTCTGGAGCCTCATTCTAATCCATTCTTCTTAGATGTATCCGCGTAGCATCCACATCTCTTCTCAGAGATAGCTACCACCATTCGAGCAAGTTTCAGTTCTGAAGTTTTACAATTTCAACCTATTTCATTATTTAATAGAAGATATTGTTCACTGGATATTTGTGTTATTCTTCCTATATTTGTGTTTATTGTATTTAGTCTGTTAATCAGTTCATTCTTCTCCTAAATCTGGATCAGTGGTATTAGAGCGGTCTGCTCTTCATTTATTTTTCTTTGTGCATGTCCCCTACAAGGTTTGGGTACAATAAGTTGTGACTCGAACCAATCAATCCATTACCATATCGGTCATGCCGAGCCCGAAAACAACCCATGGGAGACGAAAAGAAATATGATGGAGCAGGAGATCCTATTAAAATTTTGCTCGAGGAAGCCCTCATACGACAAAGGAACGAAATGATAGACAACTTCACGCAGATCCTTCGATGGTTTTCCATGGGAGAAGCATCTTCATCAAGCGGCCATGCAACCCCTTTCAAGGTACAGGTAAATTTCATCTTCCATTATTTGAAGGACTGATAGATGTAGATGTTGTAGATAAATGGTTGAAACTGCTTGAAGGATATTTTTTGGTCCACAATTTTTCCGATAGGGAAAATATCACTTTTTCACTCCTCAAGGTCGTTCCCCATGTTAAATATTGGTGGGATACTTAATCTAATGTAATGATCCCAAGCCAAATTTTTTGCTTGATATCACTAACAACTACTGATTTATTGTTATGCAGGTGTTTATTGAGTTATTAAGTGCATACAAGATTCATCCAACACATGAAGATCACAACATAATCAAGATATGGAAGCACAAGCAAGATCTGACCTTTTTATTATGCAAAATCAATACAATAGATGGTCGATATGGCATAAACCTCAGATGGTCGTACAATCAATAGATATGAGCTGCTACAAAATGCTCTGCCGATACAAAAGAATCCTCCAAAGGTTGGATAAGTAATGAAGACCAATACCCAGCAGTTCTGAGTGTCAAACCCTCTAGCTAGAGAGTGCCATGCTCCAAGTGAAGATTGAAACCCTCAAGAATTTGGCCCTAATGGAAAGATGCTCCAAATGAGCTCAAACTCATCCCAATGATAGATCAGGGCAGTGCGAACCTCCTCCGGAAGTTTCAAGCCCAACGTCCAAGTGTAACCCCTCCAACTGATGAGTCTCCTAAGGGAGTTGCGCCCTCATAAATAGTTGAAACCCCAATGCAATTCATCCCTGTAGAAATACAACTCCAAATAGCTTGAAACTCTCCCAGAAAGTAGATCGAGCTAAGAGAATCCCGTGTAAGAAGTTTCAGGACCAAATCACAAGCAGATCTCTATAGATCTGAGCTTTTCTGAATCACAGGACGTCCCCTATGGCTCCAAGATGTCCCAATCTGCAAATAATGATATGAGGATGATATCTCTCTAGGAAAGTCCTCAAACTGATGATCATCCCCCTGCAAACAAAACCCAAGTGTCGGAATGGCCCCAGGCCCTCTGGAAAAGCTGGATCAAACCTCCCTCTAGATAATGGTGCGCCCTTGCTAGAATCACAAGAACAGTATGGCCTGCTACCTTTTGAAGCACTGAATGGAGATGAGCTGAGACTAGAATGGTGTGGAGGAGTCTTCCATCCCCGAGACCAAGCTGTGGAACAAGGTGAGTGGATATTTCACCACTGAGTTGCTCACAAGGGTTTAAACCCCCAAACTGAATGCTCAAGAGCAATAGCAAATGCTAATCCAAAACTAGAATCAATGATAGGTGCGCCCCAACCACTTACTTATACCTTTTCCTTCTAATTATCTATTGAGTTAGGTTAACTCCCAGGGTTAATCTTCTATTCTTCTGTTGAGTTATCTGTTACCTTTAATCCCCTTTTCCTTTCTTAAGTCATCTTAAAAATATAACTTTAGCTTCATTGACTTCCCCCTTCAGTGTAAGACTATGACCTAGTGGGGGTTCCCTGGCCACTGAGTCTCCTCATCACCTCTCTAATAGGTGGGGGACATTACAGTCTCCCCTACTTGAAATTTCTTGTCCTCAAGCAATTCCAAACCTGCTTCTCTTACCACATGTTCCTGCTCCCAAGTGGCATCCTGAATGGGTAAATCCTTCCACCTGATCAGGTACTCCTTGATGCTTCAGTTTCTGAGCTTCTTCTCTCGGACTTCTAGCACCTCCTCCGGAATCAAAACAAGTTTTCCCTCCTCATCTATGGGGGGTAATACCTCAATAGGCCTGATGTGTTGACCGAGAGCTTTCTTAAGGCACTAGACATGAAAAATGTTGTGAATTCTGCTACCCTGTGGAAGCTCCAGCTCGTAAGCTATGACCCCTATCCTCCTGCTAACTCTGTAGGGTCCAAAGAAACATGGCGGCAGTTTCTCCACTCTGCTTCTTTTAATGGAAGCCTGCATGTATGGTTGCAACCTCAAGTAGACTAAATCGCCAACCTCAAAAGTCTGGTCAACTCTGTGCTTTTTTGCTTGGACCTTCTGCTGGTTTTGTGCCCTCTGTAGATGATCCTTAAATTCCCTGATAATGTCTTGGCTCTGCTATATCCAATCCTGTACCATCGGTGCCCTGCTGTCTCCGAATGCAACCTCCACAAATGACAAGGGATCATAGATATACAAATCTCTAAATGGAGACATGCCAATAGACATATGTTGGGTGGTATTGTAGCAATATTCTCCCAAATGCAACCATCTAACCCATGCCTTATGTTGCCCTGCCACATAGTTTCTGAGATATCCTTCCACCCACTTGTTGACTATCTCTGTCTGTTCATCTGTCTGCGGGAGATAGTTGGTGCTAGGGGTCAAGGCCGTACCAACCAACCGGACTAACTCCTGCCAGAAAGTACTCATAAACCTGCTATCCCTATCACTGACAATGGTCTTGGGGAGGCTATGCAACTGGATAATCTCCCTGAAAAAAATTTTGGCCACCTGTGTTGCACTGAAGTTAGTAGCTATGGAAAAGACGTGTGCAAATTTTGTTAACCTGTCCACCACTACAAATATGCAGTCCTTTCCTTGTGTCTTTGGTAGCCCGGTGATGAAATCCATAGATATGTTTTCCCATTTGTGCTCTGGAATGGGCAAGGGTTGCAAAAGTCTTGTTGGGTGTGTGTGCTCATCCTTGTTTGCCTGACATGTCGCACACTCTTTGACGTGCCTAATCACATCCTCCTTCATCCCTTTCAAAGAGAATCTTTCTCTCACCTGCTTGTACGTCTTGTTGATCCCCTGATGTCCTACCATTGGGGAGTCATGGCATGCTTGCAATACCTTGGCCTTGAAGGCCGACCCCGAAACCAAGAAGATTCGGTCTTTGTAGTAGATGAGGTCATTAATAACCTTGAAATCTTCATCTTGTACCTGTCCATCCAGTAGTTGGCATGCAAACTGATCCTCTACATACTCCATCACTAGTTGGTCTTTCCAATCAACTGTTATCCCTGTTATGGCAAGGATGGATGGTCTCTTGGATAAGGCATCCGCCACCACATTATTCTTTCCTTTGACAAACTCAATGTCGAAGTCATAGGCTTGTATTCTGCTTACCCAATTTTGTTGCCTCTCGTTAAAGTCCTTATGTTCCAATAAGTATTTGAGACTGTTATGATCTGACTTGATAACAAACCGAGCACCTACCAAGTATTGCCGGAATTTGGCTAGTGCATGCATGATAGCCAACATTTATTTATCATAAATGTTGTAGAGTAGCTCAGGACCCCAAAGTTTCCGGCTCTCATAGGCGAGAGGGTGCCTCTTCTGCATCAGTACGACCCCTATTCCTTCCCCGGATGCATCACACTCCAAGGTAAATGGAAGACTAAAATCTGGAAGGGCTAGGCCTGGGCACGTACTCATCACCTTATTCATCTTGTCCATCATTTTTTGAGCCTCCTCGTCCCACTTGAATGCTCCCTTCTTAGTCATATCGGTCAAAGGTGAACATAATTGAGAGAACCCCTTCGCAAACTTCCTGTAATATGAGCATATTCCCAAAAATCCTCTCAATTATGTGAGTGTCTTAGGAGTGGGCCATTCCATGATGGCTTCAATTTTTTCCTGATGCACTTGTACCCCTTTTGCTTCGATAATGTGTCCTAGATAAAGGACCTCTGTCATTCCAAACTCACTTTTGGACTCCTTAGCATCTAGCAATTGTTCTTCCATAACAAAATCTGGTCCAAATGCCTAAGATGCTCCTCCCATGTCCTGTTGTAGATAAGCAAGTCATCAAAGAATACTAACAGGTGCTTCCTTAGCTGCTTGTTGAATACATGGTTCATACATGACTGGAACATAGCAGGGGCATTGGTTAACCCAAAGGGCATCACCAGAAACTCATAATGACCGTAGTGACATCTAAAATCTATTTTTGAGATGTCTTCCTCCCTCATCTTGATTTGATGGTAGCCAGAACGAAGGTCAATCTTAGTGAAGTAGATGGCCCCATGCAATTCGTCCAACAGTTCATCAATCCTTGGTATTGGGTACCTGTTTTTGATGGTCTTTTTATTCAAGGCCCTGAAGTCAATGCACATCCTCATAGTGTCATCCTTCTTCTTCACCAACACTACTGAAGAAGCAAAAGGACTACTATTGAGCCGGATGTGTCCCATGTCCAGAAGTTCCTTGATGGCCTTTTCTATCTCGTCTTTATACTTCTTAGGATGTCTGTACGGTGTGGTGATCACTGGTTTGGCCCCTTCCTCTAGCTCAATAATGTGCTCAAATCCTCTATCCGGTGGAACCCCCGGAGGAATAGGCCCAAACACCTTGTGTTGTTTGTCAAGGATTTCCTTGATTTCTGGAGTGTAATGAACCTTGCCCTGTTCATCCACACGTGTCACAGCCCTGCATTCGGCTGCATATACTATTTCATTTCTCCAGAAGATGGCTTCCATTCTCTTGGTCGTGACTACCTTTGCAACATTCCCTGTCATGCCCCGAAGCACTACCTTTCATCCACCATTTTTTGTGAATGACATTTCCATCGTTTTGTAGTTGGTGGTGATAGGCCCTAATGTGCTAAGCCACTGAACTCCTAAGATGATGTTGGTATCCGGAATATCCATGACATAGACGTCCTATGTCAACTCATGCCTTCCCAAGGTAAGATTTAGGCCTGGAATATATCTGTCACAAGGCATGGTGCTTCCTCCTGCAACCTCCACTTTGAATCCTTCAAATTCTACTGTGGGTATGTGTCTTCTCTTCAACAATGCTACATCAATGAAGTTGTGGGAAGCTCCTCCATCAATCAAGACCGAGACTCTCTAACCCTACAAGACCCCCCTCATTCGGAAGGTGTTATACTTGGGCACTCCACTGATAGATGCCAAGGTGGCCATACTATCATGTCCTGTAATTTGTTCTTCTTTTGTTGCCTCAGTGGTTTCTGCCTCCATGTTCTGTATTTGTCCAATATCATCTTCTTCTTCATTATCTAAAGTGACCTCAATGTAATGTAACTATCCACGTCCCATGCACTTGTGTGAGGGATTCCATGGTTCCTTGCATGTGAATCAGAGTTGCTTCCTTCTCAGTTCTCTCATGGTGTTATCATCTATTCTTCCATGGCCCTTGTCATAACCCTTAGGGTCACGTCCTCCCTGGTTTATTGGAGGCCTTTGATCTCTTCCACTATTGTTAAGAGGAGGTCTGGGTATGAATTTTTGTTTAGCAGTTGGACCCAAATCCCTCGTCTTCCAAATGGCCTCCTGTAGGTTAGTAGGCTTGAAGGCCTTTACCCAACCCTTCAAGGGTTCCATCAGCCCTTCTGTGAAAAGCATCATGAGCCTGGTCGGGGACATATCTTGCACCATCACTGCCAACCTCTAGAATTGATCAATGTATGCCTCAACCATACCTGTTTTCTTGAGTTAGGTGAGCTCCCAGAAATGTAGCTCAGGATCTCCTTGATCAAATCTATCAATGAGCCTCTGAGTGAATTCTGTATAGGATACAATTTGGTTGTGGCATAGTGTGGTGAGCCCATGATACCACCAGTCATGGGCCTTGCCATCCAAGTACATAGTGGCAAACTTGATGGCCTCCATCTCTCTCATGGGGTTAAGTTGTAGGTAAGTATCCAGCTTCTGCACCCATGCTTGTGCTGTCATCTTGGCCGTACCATCAAAGTATGGAATATCTATCTTCCCTGGCCTTCGTTCAAACTCAAAGTTTCCCCTATGGTTCGTCCCAGGCTGGTTTCTGAACCTGAGTTGACAATACTAGTCTAGGGACATCTGTCTTTGAACTCTCATATCCAAGCTGTAATATTCCTTGGTACTCATGGCCAATTGTTCCACAAAGTCTTCAATTTGTTCATGTTTCCCTTGCCCATCTGTGAATGTGGGCATGTATGGTCTAGGGTTAGCTCTGCTACCTGAGTGTCAGCCTAGCTGTTCATCTGTGAACACTGGCATGTATGGCCTATGATTGGCCCTGCTACCGATCTGTTCATGGGACGTGCCACCTCCCAGACTTCCTTTGGATCCCGGTGCTTTCTTCGGGTTATATCTGACTTCCTCATGGATTCCACCAGAACCCCCATCCTCCTTATTCCCATATGTATCATGATCATTTCCTTGATGGGTTACTTGCATCAGAAGGTCAGTTATCCTAGTTTGGTTCTCGTTCATCTTCTATAGATTCTCATCAACTTTCTTCAAGGTTTCAGAGATTTCATCCTGTCCCCTTCTACTGGTTTCCTGATACTCATCCAACTATTGGACCAAGGTACTTTCTGTGTGGTTCATGTTTTGCTAGAACTTACCAAATTCAACTACTAAGAAAGCCAAGCCTTGAGGCTCATGGTCATCCCCTGACCCTTCCATTTCTGCCTATGTTTCACTGTTGTTTTTCTTCCTCCGACCTATAACAATTCCACTGTACCTCTGCATGCGCCGATCTCTCCACAGGTTTGGAGGATCAAAGCTCTGATACCACTGTAATGATCCTAAGCCAAATTTTTCGCTTGGTATCACCAACTACTACTGATCTGATCTAACCTTTTTATTATCTAATCTGATCTGATCTGATCTGACCAGATTTTTCACTTGGAAGCACAAGCAAGATCTGACCTTTTTATTATGAAGAATCAATACAATAGATGGCTGATCTGGCATAAACCTCAGATGGTCGTACAATCAATAGATATGAGCTACTACAAAATGCTCTGTCGATACAAAAGAAGCCTCCAAAGGCTGGATAAGTAATGAAGACCAATTCCCAGCAGATCTGAGTGTCAATCCCTCTAGCTGAAGAGTGCCACGCTCCAAGTGAAGATTGAAACCCTCAAGAATTCGGCCCTGATGGAAATATGCTCCAAATGAGCTCAAACTTGTCCCAATGATAAATAAGGGCAGTGGGAACCTCCTCCAGAAGTTTCAAGCCCAACGTCCAAGTGTAACCCCTCCAACTGATGAGTCTCCTAAGGGAGTTGCACCCTCATGAATAGCTGAAACCCCAATGCAATTCATCCCTATAGAAATAAAACTCCAAATGGCTTGAAACTCTCCCAGAAAATAGATCGAGCTAAGAGAATCTCGTGGAAGAAGTTTCAGGACCAAATCACAATAATATCTCTCTAGATCTGAGTTTTTTTGAATCATAGGACATCCCCTATGGCTCCAAGATGTCCCAATCTGCAGAGAATGATATGAGGATGATAACTCTCCAGAAAAGTACTCAAACTGATGGTCATGCCCCTGCAAACAAAACCCAAGTGTCGGAATGGCCGCAGGCCCTCTGGATAAGCTAGATCGAACCTCCCTCTAGATAATGGTGCACCCTTGTTGGAATCACAAGAATAGTATGGCTTGCTACCTTCTGAAGCGTTGAATGGAGATGAGCTGAGACTAGAATGGTGTGGAGGAGTCTTTCATCCCCGAGAACAAGCTGTGGAACAAGGTGAGTGGATATTTCACCACTGCGTTTCTCACAAGGGTTTGTACAGCAAAACCCCCAAACTGAATGCACAAGAGCAGTAGCAAATGCTAATACAAAACCATAATCAATGATAGGTGCACCCCAGCCACTTACTTATACCTTTTCCTTCTAATTCTCTATTGAGTTAGGTTAACTCCCAGGGTTAATATTCTATTCTTATATTGAGTTATCGTTTACCTTTAATCCCCTTTTCCTTTTTTAAGTCATCTTAAAAATATAACTTTAGCTTCATTGACTTCCCCCTTCAGTGTAAGACTATGACCTAGTGGAAGTGCATTGGCCACTGAGTCTCCTCATCGCCTCTCTAAGAGGTGGGGGACATTACATCTGAGCAAAGGGCCGTGGAGGAATCTGCAATTTTTGTGGTGGCCCCTACATGGGATTCCTTCGGGGATGCCATTAAAGAATAGTACTACCCTGTTAAAATCTATGAGGACTGATACACCATATGGACCACCCTACATCAAGAAAGGGACCAGACAGTACCAGACTTCACCAATATCCACCTGGATCAATTAGCCAATTGATTAAGGATATGATTCTTAGAAGAGGGAAGAGGAGAAAACACTCCTTGATTATCCAAAGCTCCAAAAACTTGTGTATCATCACTTTGAGAAGATGAGCTTGGGGTGGAAGAAGTGCGAGGAAGGTCATCTTTTCCTTTGGCGGTGTAATATTTATTCCTGGTATTGATTACCATAA
>CBVK0100097143.1:0-34164 GCA_900067695.1 Picea abies
ACCGAGATCTACACTCTTTCCCTACACGACGCTCTTCCGATCTCACAGTCTCTGAGAAATTGCAAAAGTTCCCTAGTGATATGATGGCTTGGCACGAGGGTGGCCAGAGTTCTAAGAATGAATGCATATGAGCCTATGGTTGAGTGGAAAGGTGAATACTCACAATCAGTTGGTCGACGATCGATTGTAATAGACAAGTATTTTGTTTTCCCTGTGCACTTGGATTGAAATGCATGATTTGAATGTCTGTAATTGTGATTAATTGTGCTTCGCATGAAATTAATGGTTATAATTCTTACTACTCTTCTGTAAGATGTTGCATTTGAATGGGTGTAAGGTGACAAGCTTGGCCTCTAGGCTGGTTCAAAAATACCTCTCCCTGTTTTAGAACTTAAGTTCTATGAATTGGAGGGTGCTCCCTTCAAACCAGTTTTCCAAGAAATCATGGGCTAACACCCACGACATTAATCTAAATCTTGGATAAGAGTTAAAGGGTGTAGCCTCTGGATCTTGACAAAGTTCCATAGGACTAGTTCCATGGAACCCTTCGCTACACTAAAAAAGGAGCTAAGTGGTTCAGGACTCTGGGAGTCCAGACTCTGGGGAGAATGAACATTGCACATCCAAATGCACCGAAGGTGACCTGTAGGACCCATAACTTGATGGATAACCGATGGTCGGTGGTCAATTACCCGTAATCATAGGATTTGTCCCCTTGCTAAACCCCAATCATATTCCCAGTTGTGAAGTAACGTGAGCCATAAATATGAGGGTATTCATGATCTCCCCTAACAGTTGGATCTACGCCGTGGTCAATCTGACGTTGACCACTTCGGAAGAACAAAGGCGTTATAACAAAAAAACCCATGAATGTTGGAGTTGCAAAGTATTGTGGGTCGTCGATCTTTAGATCCTTTGGGATCCCTCTCAACTATCTAATAATGGGGACGCGTGTATCACGTCAGGAGCATGTGGGGGTCCACATGTCAAGTGACGATGATGCCATGTGTGGCGGATTTGTGGTAGAGTAAAGAGATGTTGATGACTTGAGGCATGTGCCATGTATCTTGCCAATGAGTTTCGGGTTCACATGTGTCCCTCTAGGAGTGGTCTAATACTGAGACCAAGGGACCCTTGAGCTAGAGTTGTGAGCCATTGATCTAGGGACTCCATTGAGAACCCCTCCCAATTGTCCGATCCACCAGGGGAAGGATTTACATGTAGGATTCCTACTCCAGGAGAAAAGGAGTATTAAGTGGGTAGAACCCTCGAATGTCAAAAACACAAAGTAACGTGAGCCGTTGATCTGAGGGGAATTAGCATCTTCCGTGACTGTTGGATCTATGCCGTGGTTAGTTCGACGTTGAACAATTCGGGTGAAAAGGAGTTTTAAGTGGAAGGAACCCTCGAATGTCAAACTCGCGAAGTGACGCAGACCGTATATCTGGGGATGCTTCAGGATCTCCCATGACCATTCGATCTAGACCATGGTCAACCCGACATTGACCACTCCAGGAGAAAAGAGGAAGTTACACGACGGATCCCCTGAACACCGGAGTTACGAAGTAACAGAGGCTGTAGATCTCTAGATCTATGTGGACACACCTCGACCATGAGATCTAAGGGAAGTTGGAAGGCTATCATTCTGGAGTGACATGGCATGTTGATGTCACCCAGGGTGACGTGGATCCACGTTTGACGTGCCATGTGTCACCTTGATTCATTTTTTTTGTAGACCCTATGTGGCCATTAGAACATGACACATGTCACCCATTGATGGGGCCACATGCCATCTCCGCCTTGCCGCATGTCATCCCCCCTAGCACATACTTGTTTGGCCTAATAGTGGGTGGAGTACTCGGGACCCACCTGTCCTTGCCTCTGCATTTAATGCACCATCGCATGTAAGGGTGGACCCTTTGGGAGTCCGAGAATTCAAGACTCTGGGGGTTTGGCGTGTAGTATCTTAGATAAACCGAAAGGGCCAAAGGCTGGAGCCACATGGAAATATTTCAGGTTCATTCAAGAGTTTAGGATTTCAGGACTCCAGAGGATGTACGCGTAGAAAGAAAAGGGGGCATTCAGCGCATAAGCGCCGAATGCCGAATTCCCGTAATCCTGTACGTTAAATGAGGATGAAGCCCCATCAGTGGATTTAATGGTGGATGGATTTCCACCATAGATGTAGGAGCGCTAAGAAGCTCTGGGACTTTAGGGAACCTTGGGATAGTACGAATGAGACAAAACCACGTGGGCACCACGAGGCCTTTGACCAATGAGGCTCATAGAACTTCGGAAGGGCATGACTTCCAATCCAAAGCTCGGATTTGAGCATGGAGACAATGGTTGGAAAGATCTTGATGAGAAGAAGGTGATGGAGATCTCGGGAAGAGGATTCAAGATGATGGAGTAAAGTGAAATTTTGATTCCCCATCCCTTAAAAAGTTACTTAAGGGGTTGGGTGTGTTACACATTGGTATTATAGCGGGCAACAACAATTGTCCTGCTTGGGCTCACGAAAGAGTCAAGCGATTATATTTTCTTTCTTAGAAAAATTTAAGGGAGAGCGCACCCTGCCCTACCCTATATAGCAGAGCATGATTCAAACATAGGCATGGATGGGCCGTGAACAATCATAAGACTAGTTTACTAAGGTTAAGATGAGCATGTTGAGAGTATTACTACCGTACACAAATTATCTGCATAAGTTCCTTGAGGAGAAGGGTGCAGATTAAAATTCAGTTGATATTTTACCCAATGAGAGGCAAAGAATAACCTATAAATGGTTTCAATGGTTGGAATGACAACTATCATGCCTTAAAAATCAAAACACAGTCGTGACTATTTCTATCTTGGAAGTAAATTATTTTTGAAAATGGTTTATCAAAAAGAAATTTCCAAATGTCTAAAGTGGGTCCCAATTGTGGGCACAAATATCTAAGTTCACATTTACAAAGGGATTTTAATAATCATTGATATTTTATTGCACAAAGGGGTGAATAAAACCCTAACCCTAAAGTAGCTCCAAGAGGATGAAGAGAATATTATAAAAGAAGATGCGAAGCATATTTAAGAGGTAGTTGTGGTTTCTTGCTGGAAGCAAGTTTTTCCTTTCCAGAATTTGTGAATTAGCTTGCTTAACTTTCTCCCTCATATTTTCTTCTGCTTGATTCGTTCCATCAAGTTTTCCATGTATGATTTTCAACAGGAATATATGGGTTTGATTAGCTCTCTCTCAACATTCTTCCAGACATTCCCCATGATATTTCAATTCCAAAGGAGCAAAATCCCTGCTTGAAAAAGGAAAATGCAATTATTTCAATTTATCTAATAGTCATTGGGATCTTGTTGAGGTTGTTCCAACCCTCTTGTTTTAGACATTGTTAAACTTGTTACATTTGTGATATTATTATCAAGTTCTCCCACAAAGAAC
The DNA here is from genome assembly GCA_900067695.1 of Picea abies. Lineage (NCBI taxonomy): Eukaryota > Viridiplantae > Streptophyta > Pinopsida > Pinales > Pinaceae > Picea > Picea abies. Next base: position 3,434 of record CBVK0100097143.1, read on the forward strand.
TATTTAAGTGTCATTTTGTTTTTATGAATACATGTGCTGATGATATCAATGGATTCTTGAGCACATTATGCTTTTCAAAACCTTTTGATATTAACAAAGGAGTCCTTTAAATTTGTTTGATAACCTGGCCATTTTTTTTTATATTTCATCTTGCAAAGTTAAAACTAATTCTGGATTCACATTATTTTAAATAGAAGGCAAAATATCTATTGAAAGCAAACTACAAACCCTTTAGATACAAATCTTGTGTAGTTATATTTACTTCTTTTTCTTAAATAAGATGACGTGCTTGACAAGTACATCTATACATAAGAGTTTAATGGAAGATTTATTGGGGTTGCAATTTAGCACTCACCCATTGCATGCATTTAAGGTCACAAGAAGAATCTTCCATATATGAAGAAAGAGGAGTACCACCTTTATAAAAACACATGAGAATCTTTCTTGTTTCTCACAATATATTTTCTTTCAATGTTGGTTCTTTTCCCTTGATAGGAAAAGAGATAAACATGTCCTTAGAATGGGAATTTCCCCAAAGGAAACTCCCTCATGAAGATCATGTTAGTTAACATGAGGGGCCTAGGAGGGAGGGTAAAAAAAATGTCCCTAAAAATATTGTTGGAGGTGGACTGTCTGGATATTGTGTTGATTCAGGAAATGATGGGGCCATATGTGCCCATTATTTTGGATATGAAAAAGTTGTTTGTGATTTGGGAAGTATATGGTTTGGACTCTTAGGGGATTTTAGAAGGGATTATCACTATTTTTTTGAGAATATTTCACTTATTAATTTTTTTTTCTGCACTTAGGGCTCTGTACTGAGGTATACAACAAGGATCTAGAAATTTCACTGTCTCTGCTCAACCTATATGGTTTCAATAAGGGTAAGGAGAATTTTTGGGACACCCTATATATAAATAATTGTCTTTGGTCTGATAATTTGATTATTAGGGGAAATCTAAACTTCACACTCAATAGAGAGCAAATTTGGAGATTATTTTCACGAGAAGATAGTCTGTCTAACTACTTTATTAACAAATTTGAATTGGTAGAATGGGTGGATGTCAAGCCTACCCAAATCTTCCCTATGTGGAGTAATAGCGAAGTAGATCAGACGGGGTCTCCAAGAGACTTGATCTATTCTTGGCTCATCATGTGATCCTTTAGAGGATTGAAAATGTCAGGTCATGGGTTAGGAAGGTGTGCTACTTGATTCATTTCCCTATATTTCTTGAACTAAGCAAAGGGGACAAGAAGCCATGAGATCCTTTTAAATATAATCCATATTCGTTTGGAGAGGAGGAGTTTCAAAATTTAGTTCATGATAACTGGAGAAATTTTCAGACAGATTTAGAGATCCTGACATGTGTACAATTAGCTACATCACTTTGATTGGTTAAAGAGAAAGTCATACTCTGGGCGAGGGAGAGAAAAAGGAGAAGGGACCAAGCACTTAAGGACATTGAACACAAATTGGAGGTTCTTTATGAAGCACACATGGGATATACTTTGCCGCAATCTACATTAGACTGAAGTTTCTCCTTGGTAACCAACAAAGTCCCATATATTACTAGAACAAGAAGAGGAATGGCGCCTCAAGTGATGAGCCTTGTGGATAGAAGCAGAGGACAAAAACACCAAATATTTCTAGAAATATGTAAACTACGGGACACAAATTAATATTATTTGGGATTTGAATGATAATAATGGCATCAATTTTCAAGGGTTCTAGTAACTGGCTACTTTGGGGGTTGATCATTTTAAAAGAATTTTTAAGGAATCAAATCTGGTAAAGATTGGGGAGATCCCTCAAAATGATATCCTATTTTCAAGACTTATCGAGGAAGAGGATAGTCAAAATTTATATAGTGAGGTGACTAAATATGAACTTGTTGTTATTAGTGCTTTAAAAAGATATAAGAGCCCTGACACAGATGGATGGACAACTAAGTTCATTGGGGATTTTTTTGATGTCTTGGGAGATAACTGGCTTAGGGTGGTGGAGGAAGTCCGTCACTCTTGTAAAATGTCGAGAAGTTTCAACAAACCTTCATTGCATTAATTCCCAAATTGGAATTCCCAACTACTTTTGATGTTTTTCATCCAATTTCGTTGTGCAATAACTTCTAAAAAATCATAGATAAAGTTATAGTAGTAAGACTTAAGCTAGTTTTATCCGAGCTCATTTCACAAGAACAATTTAGCTTCCTCGAGAGTAGGCTTATTCACAAATCTGTAGGCACAACACAAAAGAGAATCCACTCCATTAAAATTTCTAGATGCCCAACAATGGTAATTAAACTTGACTTATCAAAAGCTTATGATCAAGTTTAATGGACTTATCTCAGATTGATTTTACTACATGTTGGTTTTGATTTACCTATGCTCAAGTGGGTAATGGGATGCATTACTTTGGTTTTGTCCACTGTTCTAATCAATGGCTCGAGCTAAACTTTCTTCAAACCATCCTGAGGGCTTAGACATGGATGTACCTTGCCTTCACAATTGTTTTTAATGGTTGCAGAAGGACTCAATAAGGTAATTCAAAGCCCAGGAGATTGAGTAAAATCTAGGGTGTGAGGATTGGCCAACCAGAAAAAATCACTCATTTTCTACTTGTGGATGATGTTTTTATCTTTGTTTACTATATGGAGGCAAAAGGCATGCAGTAAAAGGAAATATTCGATTTATTTTGTGATGCTACATGTATTCTTGTCAATTTAACTAAATCTTCCCTTTACTTCCCGATGGAAGAGGTAGGAATCAGGCGTAGTATGATTAATCTCTTCTCTTTTCCCTCTTATGAGTTGGATAATGGATTTAAGTACCTTGGGTACATGCTAAAACCTAAAAACCATGGGATAACTGATTGGAAATGGTTATTGACCAAGGTTGAGAAGAATTTTTTTTTATGGTGCAACAGGTGGATCTCAAGAGGTGTACGACTTGTAGTTATCAAATTTTTAATTGAAGCTATCTTGGTGTATTGGCATCTACTGGCTCATATCCCTAAAGGTGTTCTCAATAAAATTTGGAAGGTTTTCTTCAACTACGTCTATAAGGGAAGTGGTGAATATCTGGGATCACATTGGGTTAATTGGAAAAAAGTTTGAATACCTAAGGGATGGTGTGGATGGGGGTTAAAAATATATATTGGTTTTTAGGAAGGCATTGGCAATAATATTACTCTGGGTATTTTTGACTCGGGACAACTTATGGAGGAGGATCCTAGTAGAGTTATATATAGATCCTTGTTCAATTCTGGATTGGATACATAATAGCTAAAAAAATATTCACAAAATATTGAATCAATGGAAGGCCTTAACACTTTATTTTCCTATAGTTGGACAATATCTGGCTTGGAAGGTAGGTTTGGGCTTCTAGGTACGAATAGGCATGGATGCAATTATTGGTCGTGGGGAAAATGTTTTCCTTCCTGAGGCACCGATTACACATTTTTAAGGTGAGAGGATGTATTACACTCAATAGAGTTGGTGTTGCTAACTGATCGACTATCTGGAGACAGGGGTGGCTTAATGCCCAAGACTTGGGTCTTGATGCGAGATGGCACCAAAACTGGAATCTATACATTGCAGAATTGTGCAAAATGCACATACATTTACCAGAGTCTAAATATGAATTAGCTTGGTCTTACAATGCCTCACAAGATCATTATTTGACCAAATTGTGGTACATGGAAATGTATACCTTGGAACCTACAATTAGTCAATGGTGGCATAAGAATTCGTGGATAATTAAAGGGCCATTGAAAGGTATTAAATTCTTTTGGCTTGTATTGAAAGAAAGAGTATTGACTTGGGATAAAATTCAATGGGGTAATAAAGTTGGGCCTGGTTACTATACTTTATGTAAGCAAAATGAGGAAACTAATTTTCACCTATTCCTAGAGTGCCCTTTGACAAGATAGGTCTAGTGCAAGATTGAATTTTAGTTACATTTGGAACATTTATAAGATGGACATTCATTGGTAGAATGTTTCCATGGTTACTTTAGTGGGAGTCTGCTAAGCCCTTCATAATCCTTCCTATTTTGGTCATGTGGGGAGTATTGGTCATGTGGGGAGTATGGTTGGCTTGAAATGCCAACCTATTTGAGGATAGGCTTTGTTCATCCTTCAAGGCCACTCAACAAGCTCTTGCATTATTTTCCTTGCATAATCCCACTCTAACTTTGAAGAATGCTCGATTGGTGAAAGAGGTTCATATAAAAAAGGAGGTTCCCTAGGGTTTCTTTGATGATGCTTGTAAAGGACTAACACACACATGTGGGTTGGGATTTGTTTTATACTTTTTGGAATCCCATTTCATGGCTAGCAAAGCTAATTTGGGGCTAGGTTCCAATAATAAAGGTGAGCTTAAAGCTTTGTATGCGCTCCTCAAATGTGCGATGGATAGGAATATTGATGTTTTGCAAGTCTTTGGGGATTTAGAGCTGACCATCAATTGAATGAACGATAGGATCCAAATAAATAACTTGGGACTACTTCTAATTTCCCACATGTTGAAAACTATTACCAATTAGTTCAACAGATTAGTTTCACTCACGTGTTTCAGGAATTAAACTATGTTGCTCATTCTTTCTTAAAATATGCTCTACAATTGGATGTCAACAAGTTTGTAATAGACGAATTGTATGATGGATAGTCGCTTTCTAAAAGTGAATGTAATTTTTTGGACATGTAGTTGGCCATTATAGGCCTTTATATTTTGGATTTTTCTAGGCTCCCTGTAGGATTTTGACGGTCCCGTGTCAAATACAAGCAATGTTTTTTTCAGACTTTGTTCTATGGTGATCAATGCTTAAGGATTGTACTCTAAATTTCTCTAAAATATAAGTACTCTTTGTTTCTTGGAATTTTTTTTTATATCATTATAAAAACATTGATGAAAGTAGTAAAGAATAGTAAGTTAAATAGTTAACAAATTCAATCTTTTTTTTTTCAAAACTTCATAAAACTTTTGTTAAAAGTAAGTTATTTTAATATTTTTAAAATTCAATAAAATTTTTGTTGTAAGTTATAATTTCATTTTAATAGGGGAATTTTGAGTATAGGATTTCGTTTAAGGGATTTTGGTTTAATTTAAGACAAACGGTTGGAGTTAAAAAAAAATAGTAAAGCATGAATTTATATCACCTGAAAAAATAAACCAACAAAAAAGTTGAGTTTGTTCACTTTGTAATTCACACAATGACTCATTACTATTTCTTCTTGCATTGGCAAAGTAAGGTTTGTTTCATGGACCACCTTCAAAATAGTGGTAGGGAGATATTTGATTCTTTTCTTTTTGGCTAAATATTGCTATATTGTAGTAGTAATTCGTGAGTTATGCTAGGATTTAGAAGGTTTGTATTCCTTGATGAAGATATTTGGACATTTTTTTTTTTGATGTAGTTGCTACAATAATGTATAGAAATGATGATTTAGATGTGTAGTAACAATATTGTGTAAACAAGCCTTCCTCTTAGAAAACCCTATAGGAGATGGCGGCGGCCTCCTCCGCAGCTCTGTGCGCTTCTTCGCAAGAGCTCGGCCCTCACCCGAGCTCTCCCCCCAGAAGTTCCTTTGTTTGACGCCCGGGTGACCCCTCTGGCTCCCCGTCTGGAGATCCCCCCTCATCCGCTCAGCTGCCTCCACCAGCAACAGCGACAGGCACATCCTCTGCTGCTTCGTTTATACCAGTTCAGACCTCCTTCAAAGACGCGGTCCAAGGCCACTCTTCTGGCTTTTCTCTTGTGGTCCGTGAAGCTCCAGATCCAGTGATCCCTGTACCTCAGGAAGCAGTGGTCCGCGAAGGTTTTTTTAGATCTAATGCTCTGTTTTACAGGTTCAACGGCTTCTGGCTTCGGCTGGCGGATCTGCATTCTTGGATTGCTTCAGAATGGACTCCCCTCCTTGAAGACGAAGCTCATGTTCGCCCCTGTGTTAAAGGTTTCTTCGTAGTGATTTTTGCCTCTGCTAAGGATAGAGATTTGATCTTCAGTTCTGGGCCCTGGTTCTGGGGCATGTCGGGTCTGTCTCTGTAGCTCTGGATCCCTTCTTTCGACCCCTCCTCAGCTTCCATCCCTACGGCCCCCATGTGGGTAAGACTCCCTGGTCTACCTATTCATTTTTCGGGTGATTCTTCTCTTAGCCATATCATAAATGCTCTTGGCAAGTTTCATAGTAGCAGTCTAGAAACCAAATGTGGCTTCACTACCTATGCACAGATCTGTGTAGAGATGGATTTCAGTAAAGGATTCCCAGCGCAAATCACTCTTCAAGGGATGAACTATTCTTGGACACAGAAGCTCGACTACGAGAATATTCAGTTTAGGTGCAGAAGTTGTTTTGAAACAGGGCACTTAGCCAAAAAATGTCAGAAACTCCCTGAGAAAAATAGAAACTCAAAGAATCAACGCAGATCCACATGGTGGGTAGGAGCTCTTCCTGAGCATCAAAGCATAGAATCGGCTAATGGCACCTCAAGCAAGGAAGACACAGAGATTGTACCACAGAAAACGGAACAAGTCACCTCTGTTCAAGAGCAAGAGCCTCCTTCCCCTAAAAATCCCAAGGGGAAGGCCCAGGCAGAAACTGATCCAACCATAATGCCAGGCATTTCTCAGCCCGAACACCAGGTCTCAAGCTGGGCCAACTTAGCAGATGAAGAAGGCCCCGACTTAAATAATGAATAAGGCCCTCCACGACCGAAGGAAAGCCATTCTCATCAAAGCAAATAATGGTAGACCGTACCAAAAAGAAAAAAAAAAAAACTTTCAAGTCAGAAAGGATGTAATGACCCGCAGTCGAACCGGGTCACTGAAATAGTATGGTTTTCCAAGCTCACAAGTTATTTCTGTTTTAGTTCACTTAGGTTTGTCCCTCTGAATTACCATGAAACTTTCAGATGTAACGAATGCAGTGGTTTCCCCACTGTTTTTTAATATAAAACTCTAACCGTTTCTGTCAAAAAAAAACAAAAAAAAAACAATATCGTGTAAACAAAACTTGACCACTTGAAAAATTTGTTGGTGGCCCATAAGGACTTGTTTCCTTATGTCTAAAGAAGATAAGCTTTTAGCAAATAAAAAGTAGTTTCTGCCCATTTTAAGACAACAATATGTTTCCTTAAGTTTAAGGAAGACAATATCTTAACGAAAAAATACAGAATTTTACCTCACAGATAAAAAATAAACCAAACAAAAAATATTGAGTTTGTCTACTTTTTAACTCACCTCACCAAGTAGCTAAGTTTGTCTCATGTACTGCCCACAAAATCATGATAGGAAGTTATTTACCTCTTTTCTTTTTCATCAAATATTACTATGTTATAGTAGTAATTATGGAGTTTTGTTAGGATTCCAAACAAAGTTTGTATCCCTTAATGAAGATATTTAGATAAGTTTTAATTATTTCTGATGTTGTTGTTATAATGATGTACTGGAATATTGGAATATTGATATGTAGCAAAAATATTATCTGGTAAAAAAACTTGACCATTTAAAATAATTTGTTACTAATTTATAAGGGACAAAATTTCACTTTTATCTATTTCTTTAGTTCTTAAGCCCTTAATCTTTTACTTACATTACAAATAAAAAATAATTTTAAATTAAACCAATTTTAATAAGTTACTTGTATTAAATAAATAAATAAGTTACTTGTATGCAATAAATAAATAAATAAATAAATAAGTTACTTGTATGCAATAAATAAATAAATATATACGTAAGTTACTTGTATGCAATAAATAAAGAAATATATAATGTAAAAAAATTGGTTTAAGTAATTTTAAATTAAACCAATTTTAATAAGTTACTTTTATGCAATAAATAAATAAATTACTTGTATGCAATAAATAAATAAATATATAATGTAAAAAAATTGTTTAAATAAATGGTGGTAAGTGGATATTAAAGAACAAAAAGTAATTTAGTTCTCTTACTAGCCATTATTGGTTAAAATATTATTGTTTTTTTAATAAGGAAGAAAAAAGAGTGACGAGTGAATATTAGAAAACAAATGATAATTTATTTATATGATAACGTTTCGAAATATAATTTAGTTTTTTCACTAAATAATTTAGTTCTCTTACTAGCCATTATCGGTTAAAATATTATTTATTTTTTCACAAGGAAGAAAAAGTGATGAGTGAATATTAGAAAACAAATGATAATTTATTTATATGATAACATTTTGAAATATTATTTCTTATGCAATATTTATACTATGCTATATCATAAATTTAATTGTTCACCACACTAAATTATAATTAAAAGAAAAAAAAAAACCAAAATTGCAGTGAATGAAAGAGTGTTATTGTTATTGTGAGTAGCGTGATGATGATGATTAACGTTCATTAAGACTGAATTGGTCTATTGTAACTTAAGAGGGTAAGTGATTACTTTCCATTCTTTAGAATTTTGTTTCTGTGCTTGAAAAGCATTAAGAGAAGCTTTCCAAGATCACCATACTTTTGTTGAGTTAAGAGGCTAGGAAGGTTGCAGTGTGACAAATATTTTGAAAATGAGATCTAATATGGGTATAGGATGGACAATCTAAGTGAAAGTGATTTTCATCTTCCACCTTCTTAGTGTCACAAAGGTGACACACTCTTTCATCGCATGTCATTTTAGGAATTGATCAACGCCCAATTTCACTATGGAGCTCGTGAGAATTTGTTCGTATCTTAGCAATGCTTATTTTTTTCTTTACACTTGGAAAAACATATAGATAATTTTGATCTTCTAGATTAGGGTTGATTACATCCTTATAATACCTTAATTTTCTTTTTTCCTCTAACTCTTTATCACACCACACTTTCTCCTTAAATTTTGATTTGACGCTTTTTTTAATAGTATCTTTATTTTGCAAAATGGTGTCTTCCATGATTCCCCAATAGTTTAGCCAAGACTGAGCATCTTTATGCCATCCTCGTTTGAGTCGATGGTGGTTATGACTCGATTTTGAAACAATTTTAGGAAGCCTCTTGTCTTCCATGTTGTTTAACTTGTTCTTATACATTAGGTATCTAGTCATAGCCATGCTCTCAATGGGGGAGAGGTTTGTTTCTAAGAGGAGGATGGGATAAGGCATATTTCCTTTAATTTTGAGATTATAGGTTATAAAATTATTTTGTGTTTTCTCTATCTTTCTCCAGGATTCACGAGAGATACTACAACCCCAAACTTCATATCCATAAAGAATAACAAGTGTAACAAGAGTCTCAAAGAGGAGTTTCTTCTTATCCCAACTCCAAAGATCAATTGATTTACAATTATTTTCAAGCCCATAATAAGCTTTCCACCCCCCAATAATCCTTTTCTCAATGCTATAATTCCAATTGAGCTTGTGGTGAATATCAATTCCAATATATTTGTATGAAGTCACTTCCTCCAAGTTGTTGTTGTCATATACGAAGGTATCATACAAGATCTTATTGGATTTAATAATCATGACCTTAGTCTTATATGTATTAACAGTCATACCCATATTAGAGAAAAAATCCTTGAGGATTCTTAGTTGGTTTTCAAGATCATGGGGACTCCTTTCCATAAGAATGATACCATCGACATAAAGAAGAAGATTAATGACTATACCAGTGAGAGTAGGGCTGACACAACCTGCTTTTTCCAAGCAATCTTCTAACTAGTCAATGCATATGCCAAAAATGGTAGGGGACAAGGGACAACCTTGTTTGACTCCAATATTGCAGTTAATCTCTTTTGACTAGCCTTCAGTGTTTTTAAAATTAGCAATAACGTTATCATACATCCTTATTGCAACAACCCTCAACTTGAGAGACACTTTTATCTCTTCCAACCTATTCCAAAGGTTTTTCCTAGGAACCATGTCAAAATCTTTTCTAAAGTCAACAAAAAAAATAAAAAATGGTTTTAGTATTGTGGAACTCCTCTACAATGATCCTAAAAGTACCAAGATGGTCCACAGTTGAATGATATCTCCTAAATACGACTTGGCCTTTAGCTCTTTTTCCGCGGCTTTCTAGCCAAAGGCTAATCTTCTTTTCCAAAATAATTCCATAAAGCTTGGCTAAAATCAGGCTAATCATAATGGTCCTATAATTAGAGGGAATGTTTCTATCCCCATTTTTAAAAATAAGAACAATGAGGCTTTGTGTCCAGGGTTTAGGGAAGCCCTGCTTGACTGTTAAATTGAAGAGCTTGTGTATGTGAGGGATAAGAATTGGCCCTCCGATTTAAAAAATTTCATCTTGGTAGCCTTCAATGTCCTTAGTTTCCCATTTGAAAGCCGCTTAACCCCGAACTCTATGTCATCTAAAGAAAAAACTTCTTCCTTTGTAGGGATCATAGGAATGGTGTCCATGGCATTAGGGAACTTGTAAAGACTTTTAAGGTAGGAATTCCAGTCCCTTAAGAGAATCCTATTATTTTCTTTAGTATTGCGTTTTAGAATTTGGCTCCAAAAGTTCTTAGGATCTAGCTTATATAGTTGTGAAAGTTGCTCTTTCCTTTTATTGATATACTACCTTTTTTCCTTTTAATTAGGGTTTTGTACGTATTGATCTTATCAAGTTTTAAGGACTCATTAGAAGCATTCCTAATGGATTTCCTAGCAATTTTACATTCTTTATCATACCAAGGGTTGGTCGTTCTATTATTCTTTTTATAGGACACCTCTAAAGAGAACTTGTTAATAAAAGTGGAAAGGGTAGTTGTAAAATTATGATAGAGTTCTTCAATGTTGTCCTTATAAGTTAGGAGATTTAATTTACTATTTAAATCCTTTAAGAAAATGTCAACTTTACTTTTGTCAAAGCGAAAATTCCTTTGATTATCATAATTCTCTTCAATGGCATTCCTATGCATGGAAAAGTTTAGAGTTAGGGTTAAAGGTTTATGATCAGAGTCAGGCTCATGGACATTTAAAAGGTCAAAAGTTGCTATTTAGTTGGAAATGGGGATATTAGATATCACATAATCTACAACACTACTACCTAGCCCATGAATACAAGTCATCTGGTTGGAGTTTGGCCACTTCATTACTCCATTGCAAATTATTAGGTCTTGAGAGTTGCAGGTCTTGAACAACTCAATACCAAACAAAGATTCTTTTGTAGCTATTAGATAAAACAAGGTCCTCATCTAGCCATAAAGGGTTATGGTTGGAGTCATTAGCTTGTTTAGTTGCAGTCCTAGCATTAAATTCTCCTAACAGGAGGATATTACCTTCATTTTTCAAACTATAAATATCTTGTTCTAAATTATTATAGGGACAATTGTTATCTAGATTGTTTTTCTTATAAAAAGTAGAATTAATAGGTGCAAAATAACAAATTTCTATATACATCTTCTTAGCATTTGTGTCTGAAATTTCTATCCAAATGTACTGATTGAGAGGGTCAATCTTATGAAGTTGAATGTAAGGAGAAATTCTCTTTCTAATATAACAAGCTATGCCTCCTATCCCTCTACGGTGGGTTTTTTTGTTCCATGTTGACCATAAGACAAATCCTTCTATGTTAGGGACCTTAGACTCCTCATGCTCCCAAGTTTCAACTAGACAGATAATATAAATATCACTCAGGATCCAACTTATCATAGGACCTTTATGCCATGGAAAGCCACGACAGTTCCAAAAAAGGATCCCGAGTGTCCCAAATTCCTATTTATTATTATCCTTCTAGTCTCTATCCCTAACAATAACTTTTCGATTTCTAATTATTGCCCATTTTCCTTCTTTCTTGGCTTCTTTTACCTTTTGAACTTCCTTCCTTAATTTAGCTTGGTCTTTGGGAATGAGGTCTTCATTTATAAATATTCCTGACCCTTTTAAGCCCATATATTTACTAAGTATTCTATATTTATGGTCATTGCAACTTACTTTGACACATATCAACCTATCTTTGTGATCAATTATTTTTCCTAGCCTCTTTGCTTCTATGAGGTAAGTTGTATCAATTTGTGATTTATTATTTAATTCTTCTTTTACTATTGCTAGCGTATCCTCCTCTTGTTGTTCTTTTATACCAAAAATTATGAGGTTCAAGGCTTTTTTTTTACGCTCATGGTCTGGTTCGATTACCTTATTCATTTCCTCTTTGATGGGTTTTGTAACATCCCCGACCTCACACTGGCCAGGCATGCCACTCCTCAGACTCTATACTTAGCTCTGAAACCATCTTTGTAACATTCCCAACCTTCAAAGGGCCAGGCTACACGAGGGAACACTTTCGTTCTCTCACTGCGGAACATACTGTAACATACCCAGTATTCAACTTAGCTATGCCACATATATTTTCTCTTCAAACTGCATGAAATTATAGCATATACATACAACACGCTTGCGGAAGCTTTACATATAATGTAAACAAACAATTACATTCTGTAAATATACGATTTCATATTGAAATAACAGTAAACATAGACATGCAACATATACAGGAAAATACCATAAACATACAGACAATTCTAATCACACATATGATAAATTGTAACATAAGTACGTAAATAACAATGCAACATGTAAATTTATCACACAATTGGTACTTATCTTAGAAAGATTGTCACCAATTGCATATTGACCATCCACGAACCTCCTAGCCTTAGACTACACTGTTAATCACTTTCAACATTGAGTCACCCCCGAGCTAGGACTAAACTCCACCCAGGTGAAGGGATTCCTAACCAGGCTAAAGGCTCATAGACAACATGAAAGACTCTGTCTCAGGTGTTCACTCAACAACAACCTACAACCTCTCATTCCCCATGATGCAGGAGCATCCCTCACGACAAGCAAAACCAACGTGGAAGCGGAAGACAGCTGGAAGACGACCAAACATAAATGAGGTCATTTAATGAAGGCGCCTTGGTAAAATGTAATCAGACCTTGAGCGCCCCACTCTCGTCTGAGATAGACAGAGGCATTTATAGTAGTAAATGTAAGTAGGTAGAATTGAATATTAGATTAGATAGCTCTAGAAGAAAGAGGGAGAATGGATATAGACACCCTCATTGTGTCATTATAGTAGGAGTTGATAGTTCAGGAAGAGTTAGAAGAATCCAGAGCATAGGAGAGAAGCAGAGAATTGTAGAAGAACACCCATGTACAGATCTTGAATTAATAGAAGAAATTGATTCAGATTCATGGCTGTTGTGTTATTCTCTGTGTATGTGTGTTGAATTCTATGCTCATGAGTATTTACTTCCTGTTATGAAATTGCTATTACACTCTGCGTGTATTACTTCATGCATTAAGATTGAAATCTAAGAGGAAGTGGAATGAGTTACAATTGTTTCTCTATCTGAGTAAGGATTCCTGCAAGGAGTGCACTTGGAGTTTTCCGCAAGGAGTGCGTTGACAGAAGGCTCAGATAGTTAGCTCTTGTTCGCATTCACCCAAGAGTGAAATTGGGTTATACGAGTCGTGCAAGGAATGCGCAGGCTAAGGAGAGTCTCAATTGTGAAACTGAGCGAGGTATTGAAAAATTGCTGCTGTAGGAGTGCGCAAAGTCGAACGACTTCAACACTTAGACGATTGTTGAATATTTCCTGCAAGGAGTGCGTGCAAGAAGTTCTCTGAATGACTTGAGAAGTCGAGGACAAGCTCTAGAGGTATAGGCCTTCGAATTCCCTGAAGGACAAGTGCAGGGAAGCTGCTGTTGGAAGCCAGAGGGGAGCGTCGCAGGTTGGCGAGTGAGCAAAAGAGTCTCGTGGGGAGACACTTCTTTATTTTGTAGAATTAGAAAAGGAAGAATGGACGGTTGAAATCCTCTGAAGAGATTTTGCGAAGTTCCGTGGGCCGTTGGATCTCACGGAGGTGCAGGGAGGTTACATCGTAAGTGTGGAGGAGGTTCAAAGCTTAGGAGGGGTAGAGCCGTCGATCTCGAGTCATAGGGACCGTCAGATCTACACGTGGTATCGCATATCGGGGGTTCGCAAGTTGAAGTTCCAAATTTTTGCAACGAGTATTGCGATATCACGATTCGCGATATTCTGACAAACTCAGGAACGTCCATCGGTTGGGACGTGTGTCAAGAGATCTCGAGGAGTCAGGGTTCGGCATATCAGATTTTTTGAGCACAAGGAAATCTTGTCATTCGGAATCGCAATCAACGATATCCAGACAAGATCCGAACTATCCATTTTTGAGGGACACGTGTCGAAAGATCCAAAGGAGTCGGGGATCAGAGAATCAGAGTTCTCGAGCACAGAGAAATCTTGTCACCTGAAATCGCAATCTGCGATATCCCGACAAGATCAGAACCGTTCGTTGTGGAGAACGCGTGTCAGGAGATCCCAGGGAGTCAGAGTTCGACATATCGGGGTTTCCGGGGACAGGAAACTCTTATAGCTTGAACTCACGATACGCGATATTCCGATAGGAGAGTCGTGTGGGCCACAGTCGGAGCTAGTGGAGGACAGGTATTAGGAACCTGGTGAGAGTCGGGAAATCAGGAAATCAGAGTCTCTAAGGCCGAAGGAAACGAGACATCAAAAGTCTCGAAATCCCGATAGAATTGGGACTGTCCTTCTGGAAGGACACATGGCAACCATCGGTATTATCGGGAAAAGTCCCGACAAGGAATGCCCATCGGAGTTTGGTTCATCGGGATTTCGGGGATCCCGGTGACGAGTGGTTTGTGCACTTTGAAATCACGAAACGTGAAACCCCGATGGGGTAAGTGCGTGGTCACGGGTTAATGGTTGTATGGGCCAAGACCTATAGCCAGGAGGGCTATCGTGAAAAAAAGGAGCATCGGGATTCGGGGAATCGCGAGTCTTGGAGACACAATTATTTTGACAACACAAACCCCGAAACCTCGATGGGAGTTATAGCTGCGGTCATATAAGAAAAGGTCATGTGGGACCAAGTTTCTAGCGAGGGGCTAGCAGAGGTTGGAAGCACATTCAGATTTTGAAGTCCAAAACCCCGACAAGAAGAAACATAAGGCTGCGGTCTTATAGGAGCCGATCGTGTGTACGAAAGGCTTAGCCAGGTGGGCTAAAGAAACAAAAGGAGCGCATCGGAGATCAGGGATCGGTGATTCAAGTTGCTAGAACATCGCGGGTGTCAAATCCCCGATAGAAGGAGGGGATTCCCTGAAGTGATTTATGTGGGTGAAGTATTTCCCGACAGGGAAATAGAAGAACTTCAAGTTCTTCGGGCCGAGGAAGGAGAAATATCCTGTGAGCGGACGTGCTCTAGGAGGGTGGGCCTGCGTCAAGTTGTATCAGAGCTTAGAAAATCTTCTTTTCTTTCTGTAGTAGAGGACAAGGAGAATTCACCATGCCACCAAGGAGAAGGGGTAGACAATCACCCAATCCAGAGGAGGAAAGGGAAATGTCCAGAGAAAGAGGTAGGAAAGTGCAGAATCCATATGTGGAGAGAGGAATGCGAAATCTTCATGCCAGAATGGAAGACACATAGATAAGAGAAAGGCGGAAAGCGGATGCAGGAGATATTAGTGAATCCGAAAATGAAGATGACACTAGACATGAAGAAGAAGAAATCCCAGTGGAAGATGCAGCGAGTGAACGCTTACTTAAAGCTATTGCAAGAATGAGTACAAAGGTAAAAATGGACATTCCAGTTTATGAGGGAAATCTGGATGGGGAAGAGCTACTATATTGGATTAGAGCTCTAGACAATTACTTCGACTATGAAGATATCGAAGAGGATAAGAAGGTTAGGCATGGCGTCACGAGATTAAAAGGACATGAATACTTGTGGTGGGATGAACTGCAAGATGACAGGCATTGCCAAGGCAAGAAGAAGATTAAGAGCTGGGATAGGATGATTGCAAAGACGAAAGTAAAATTCATTCCTAGGAATTATCAGATTTCTCTGTTCAGGAGGATGCAGAACCTGAGACAGAAGCTGATGACAATGAAGGAGTATACCGAGGAATTTTACAGGTTGAATATCAAGGTAGGTCATCGCGAAAGCAATGACGAAAAGGTGGCCAGGTATATGAATGGCATGAGGTATGAAATTCAGGATAAAATAAGTATGGCAACCATCTGAACGGTGGAGGATGCTTACCAAATGGCTCTGAAAACTGAGGAGAAGCTAAGCCATAAGAAAAGTCAGAGGGGTCGAGGCAGAAGCCAACCCAGAGGCAAAGCAGTTGCCCAAGATAAATACCAAAAGTCCAAGGAGGAATGGAAGAAGCCTCAGGGAAAAGTTGAAAGAGGTGGAACCTCATAGAGAGGGCCATATGTTGAACAACGAGGACAACATAATGAATAGAGAGGAGGATATGCTGATAATAATAGGTTTCCTCGTACCAGAGGTAGAGGAAGAGGAAGAGGTGGAGTAATCACATGCTTCACATGTGGAAAGAATGGGCACAGGTCATTTGAGTGTCCATATAAAAAGAAAGAAATTGGAGAGACTCACATCGCCAAGGCACAGAGGCGAGATGCTGAGGTGGAATACGTTGAAGGAAAAAGATCGCTGGTGATGTGGAAAGTCCTTTTGACGCCAAAAAAGGAGATGGATAATACAACACAGAGGAACAATCTTTTTAGGACTGCTTGCGAGACCAAGGATAGAGTGTGCAAGGTCATTGTGGACAGTGGGAGCACAGATAATCTTGTTTCAACCGGGATGGTAGAAAAGCTGGAGCTAGAGACAACTGATCACCCAAGTCCATACAAAGTCTCATGGCTACAGAAGGGACATCAGGTAAATGTCACTAAACAGTGCTTAGTTGACATTAAAATAGGAGGATACAATGACAATATTTTATGTGATGTCATTCCTATGGATGTTTGTCATTTATTGCTGGGTAGGCCATGGCAATATGATAGAAATGTGATTCATGATGGGAGAATGAACACATACACCCTGAAGAAGAATGGGAGAACCCATAGGTTGCATCCAATTGAGGATAAGGAGGCGAAACCAGAAGTAAGCAACACTGTACTTCTCATGAGTGGGAAGGAACTTCTTACAGAAGTTAAGAAGAAGGAGGATCCACAATTCTTTGTGGTCAGAAAACCGAGGTTTGTTCTGACTAGCACAAGAGTGGACGATTTGCCAGAAGAAGTTCAGGAACTACTGGAAGAGTTCGCTGATATTGTAGTGGATGAATTACCTCGTTCGTTGCCACCGACGAGGAGCGTGAGTCATCATATAGACCTCATACCGGGAGCTAGTTTTCCAAACAAAGCCACATACAGATTGACGCTGCAAGAGAATGAAGAAGTTAAAAGACAGGTCCAGGAGTTGTTGGACAAAGGTTTGGTCAGGGAAAGCTTGAGTCCATGTACTGTTCCGATAGTACTCAGTCCGAAGAAAGATGGAGGCTGGAGAATGTGCACTGACTCAAGGGCTATTAACAAGATAACCATCAGGTACATGTTTCCATTGCCGAGGATGGATGATTTGATGGATTGCTTAAGTGGAGCAATTTTTTTTTCAAAGATAGATTTGAAGAGTGGATATCATCAGATTCGTATGAGAGAAGGTGATGAATGGAAAACAACATTCAAGACAAACGAAGGTTTGTATGAATGGCTTGTAATGTCGTTTGGCTTGACAAATGCACCAAGTACCTTCATGAGATTGATGAATGAAGTCCTGAAGGAGTTCATCAGGAAGTTTGTCATTGTGTACCTGGATGACATATTGATTTTCAGCAAGACAAAGGATAAACATCTGAAGCATTTGGCTATTGTAATGAAGAGGCTATAGTAGGAGAAGCTGCTGATAAACATGAAGAAATCCTCATTTATGAAGACAGAGCTTATTTACTTGGGATTTGTTATATCTGTAGATGAATTGAGGATGGATCCAGATAAGGTGGAGGTAATAAAAAAATGGCCATCACTGAGGAACATATTTGAGGTAAGAAGTTTTCACAGTTTGGCTAGTTTCTACTGAAAATTCATTAGGAATTTCAGTGGAATTAGCGCAGCAATGATGGACATAGTGAAGAAAAGACATAAATCTTTTCATTGGATAGAAGAGGCTGAGAAGAGTTTCAATTTGTTGAAACGGAAGATTACGGAACAACCAATTTTGGTGTTGTTAGATTTTCAGAAGACGTTTCAAGTGAAATGTGATGCAAGCAGGTTTGCCATAGGAGTAGTCTTGAGCCAGGAAGACAGGCCGATTGCATACTTCAGTGAGAAGCTGAATGAGGCAAAAGAAAAGTACTCCACATATGATAAGGAATTCTATGCCATCATCCAGGCATTGAAGAAATGGAGGCACTATTTAATTCCAAAGGAATTCATTTTATATAGTGATAACCATGCATTGCAATTTGTGACTGAACAGGAAAAGTTGAATCAGAGGCATGTTAAGTGGGTTGAATACATGCAAAATTTCACCTTTGTAATAAATCATATTTCTGGTACTGCTAACAAAGTAGATAATGCTTTGAGCAGGAAGTGTTTGCTATTGCAGGAGTTCAAAATCAGGATGTTAGGCTTTGATGATCTCAGAGACATGTATGCGGCTGACCAAGATTTTAAGGAAGCGTATGGAGCAGCTGAGAATCTAGTTCTCAGAGACAGAAGCCCTTGGGTAGACTACATGATCTAGGAGGGATATCTATTCAGAGGCAATCGATTGTGCATTCCAAATTGTTCCATGAGGGAGAATCTGCTAAAGGAAAAACACAACGGAGGATTGGCCAGACATTTCATTCATGATAATACATTCACGAAGCTGAGCGAGTCATACTTTTGGCCAGGGATGCAAGCAGAGGTCAAGAGGTTTGTGGACAGATGCAGGATTTTCCAGCATTCAAAGGGAAGGAAGCATAATGTGGGTTTTTATCAACCATTGCCCATACCTGAGAAACCATGGGATAAAATTAGCATGGATTTCATATTAGGATTGCCAAGGACACAAAGAGGATTTGATTCGATCTTTGTGGTGGTGGATAGGTTTTCTAAAATGGCACACTTGATTCCATGCCATAAAACCAGCGATGCGACTCACATCGCAAATTTGTTTTTCAAAGAGATCGTTCGACTTCATGGATTGCCGAAAAGCATAGTTTCGGACAGAGATACCAAATTCATAGGGCACTTTTGGAGGACATTATGGAAGAAGCTGGGGACTAACTTGATTTTTAGTTCTTCTTATCATCCTCAGACGGATGAGTAGACATAAGTGGTCAACAGAAGTCTGGGAGACTTGCTGAGGAGCTTAGTGACAGAGCACCATAGCAGCTGGGATAACATATTACCACAAGAAGAGTTTGCATACAATGACTCAGTGAACATGAGCACAGGCAGAAGTCCATTTCATATTGTGTATGGGATGCAGCCAAGAGGATTTTCTGAATTGAGGGATTCAGAACAGACTGCTACTAGCAGTGCTAGTGCAGAAGAATTCGCTGAAGTGATGAAGGAACTTCACAGCCAGGTGAAGGAGCGACTATTGAAGTCAAGTCAAGAGTACAAGCGCAGGGCCGATCAGCATAGGAGACAAATTCAGTTTGAAGTTGGTGATTTGGTTCTGGCACATTTAAGAAGAGAAAGGTTCCCGAGAGGAACATACAACAAGTTGAAGATGAAAAAAATTGGACCATGCAAGGTATTGAAGAAGAAGGGAGAAAATGCTTATGAGATCGAGTTACCAGATGGAATCGGAGTTTCTCCAATATTCAATGTCGTAGATTTATACTCATATAAAGCTGGGGAAACAGATACTGTAAGTGATGAATAGCTAGAGGTTCAGTGGCAGAAGTAGATGCCAGTTGCAGAAAATCCACAGATGGAATGAATACTAAATAAGCGAGTGGGTAAGAAAACCAGAAGGAAGGAATATTTTGAATATTTGGTTAAGTGGAAGGGCCATCCTATTGAATATACTAGCTGGGATATTGAAGCAAAAGTTTTGAAGCATGGACATACCGTGCAGGAGCTCATGGAGAGGAGCCCATGCAAATTTTCAAGCAAGGGAGTATGATGCAGGAGCATCCCTCACGACAAGCAAAACCAATGTGGAAGCGGAAGACGGCTGGAAGACATCCAGCGAAAATTTTTGAATTTTCCTTGAAGCTGATGCGCCAAACATAAATGAGGTCATTTAATGAAGGTGCCTTGGTAAAATGTAATCATACCTTGAGCGCCCCGCTCTCGTCTGAGATAGACAGAGGCATTTATAGTAGTAAATGTAAGTAGGTAGAATTGAATATTAGATTAGACAGTTCTAGAAGAAAGAGGGAGAACGGATATATACACCCTCATTGTGTCATTATAGTAGGAGTTGATAGTTCAGGAAGAGTTAGAAGAATCCAAAGCATAGGAGAGAAGCAGAGAATTGTAGAAGAACACCCATGTACAGATATTGAATTAATAGAAGAAATTGATTCAGATTCATGGCTGTTGTGTTATTCTCTATGTATGTGTGTTGAATGCTATGCTCATGAGTATTTACTTCCTGTTATGCAATTGCTATTACACTCTGTGTGTATGACTTCATGCATTAAGATTAAAATCCGAGAGGAAGTGGAATGAGTTACAATTGTTTCTCTATCTGAGCAAGGATTCCTGCAAGGAGTGCAGTTGGAGTTGTCTGCAAGGAGTGCGTTGACAGAAGGCTCAGATAGTTAGCTCTTGTTCTCATTCACCCAAGAGTGAAATTGGGTTATACGAGCCGTGCAAGGAGTGTTGCAGGTTGGCGAGCGAGCAAACGAGTCTCATGGGGAGACACTTCTTTATTTTGCAGAATTAGCAAAGGAAGAACGGACGGTTGAAATCCTCTGAGGATATTTTGCGAAGTTCCATGGGCCATTGGATCTCATGGAGGTGCAGGGAGGTTACAGTGTAAGTGTGGAGGAGGTTCAAAGCTCAAGAGGGGCAGAGCCATTGATCCCGAGTCATAGGGACCGTTATATCTACACGTGGTATCACATATTGGGGGTTCGCAAGTTGAAGTTCCAAATTTGTGCAACGAGTATTGCGATATCGTGATTCGCGATATTCCGACAAACTCAGGACCGTCCATCGGTTGGGATGCGTGTCAAGAGATCTCGAGGAGTCGGGGTTCGACATATCGAAGTTTTCGAGCACAAGGAAATCTTGTCATTCGAAATCACGATCAACGATATCCCGACAAGATCCAAACCGTCCATTTTTGAGGGACATGTGTCGAAAGATCCAAAGGAGTCGGGGATCGAAGAATCAGAGTTCTCGAGGACAGAGAAATCTTGTCACCTGAAATCACGATCATCGATATCCCGACAAGATCAGAACCATTTGCTGTGGAGAATGCGTGTCAGGAGATCCCAGTGAGTCGGAGTTCGGCATATCGGGGTTTCTGAGGACAGGAAACTCTTACAGCTTGAACTCGCGATACACAATATTTCGATAGGAGAGTCGTGTGGGCCACAGTTGGAGCTAGTGGAGGACAGGTGTCAGGAACTTGGCGAGAGTTGGGAAATCGGGAAATCGGAGTCTCTAAGGCCGAAGGAAACGAGACATCAAAAGTCTGAAAATATCGACAGAATTGGGACCGTCCTTCTGGAAGGACGCCTGGAAACCATCGATATTATCAGGAAAAGTCCCGACAAGGAACGCACATTGGAGTTTGGTTCATCGGGATTTCGGGGATCCCAATGACAAGTGGTTTGTGCACTTTGAAATCATGAAACGCGAAACCCCGATGGGGTAAGTGCGTGGGCACGGGTTAACGGTTGTATGGGCCAAGACCTATAGCCAGGAGGGCTATCATGAAAAAATGGAGCATCGGGATTCAGGGAATCGCGAGTCTTGGAGACATAAGTATTTCGACAACGCAAACCCCGAAACCCCAATGGGAGTTATAGCTGCGGTCATATAAGAAAAGGTCACGTGGGACAAAGTTTCTAGCGAGGGGCTAGCGGAGGTTGGAAGCACATCGGGATTTTGAAGTCCAAAACCCCGACAAGAAGAAATTTAAGGCTGTGGTCTTATAGGAGCTGGTCGTGTGGAAAAAAGGCTTAGCCAGGTGGGCTAAAGCAAAAAAAGGAGTGCATCAGAGATCGAGAATCGGTGATTCAAATTGATAGAACATCGCGGGTGTCAAATCCTCGATAGAAGGAACCCCGATAGAAGGAGGGGATTCCCTGGAGGGATTTCTGTGGGTGAAGTATTTCCTGACAGGGAAATAGAAAGATCCTATGAGTGGATGTGCCCTGGGAGGGTGCACCTGCGTCACCCCACATGCCTGTCCCACCCAAGGAAGTGTGCCCCTTCTCTGCTCAACAGTCCTTCGACTGCCCCACTTCCCTTCCAGGGCTTCAACAACATGCTGGACAGGAAGTCTCAAAGCACTGTAGTTGTAGTTCAACACCTTCAAGAATTGATTCCCAACAATTATCTCACTCAGAGAATTGCTCACGGGCATGACAACTCACCTCTTCAATTTCCCACAGGCTTGACAACCTGCTTCTTCAATCTCTCTCCCAAGCTAACCAGGTACACCAACTGAAAATGGTTATGGAAACAGGCTCAGATACAGTGAAATGAATGTTTGAAGGATAATGGATTGCATGAGTGAAAATGGTCATGGAATCATTGACTGGATCACTGAATGATGGAAGGAACCATGGGAGAGATGATCGTAAGAATGATGGTGAAGGTGATTGTAAGGATGATGGTAAGAATGATGGTGAAGGTGTCAAAATGAGCTAAGTCCTCATGATATGTATGCATGTCCCCAACTTGACACTTGTCATGTTGGAAGCTACTTTGGTCCACTTGTCCCCAACTTTAGAACTTAGGATAAAATAATTATCCACACTTTATGTTTTAAGAAATATTAATATAATATTCCTTTTTGGCTTAAGCTCTCTAGCTTAGCCCTTTCCTTTAAATTTTGGCCCTCCCTTTCCCTAACTAATGGAGTTCAGTCCCCCATCTCTTTTATCATGGTTGGTCTACGTGCAACGATGTATTTTATATTACTCATGAGACATATACAAAATAGGCGCATTGGCCTTTAACATCTAGGTGCTCTGGCCTAATTCCAAAACATAAGCATCCCAGTTTGTAATAACAGGATCACCAGCCTATAACACATATCATATACACAAGGTTCGCTGACCTCCATACTGCGCGCGGTATCTGAGAATGTGCACACTACATCATTTTACTGCGCAGTACATGCGCACACTATGCCAGGAAAGGTGCATTACAAAATGATGTCAAAACAACTCACCAACTTAAGTACACTTACATTACATTTACAATTGGGTTTGACTGAGGGATATTACAATCCCCTCCCCTTATTTATGCACTGTCCTCAATGCATCATATACCCATATACAACAAAATTTTCAAAAATCCTCAAAAAGATGTGGGTATTCTGTCCACATTGCATCCTCATGCTCCCAAGTAGCGTCCTCAGGACCATACCAGGTCCATTGGACCTTTACAAGCCCTATCGATCGATTTCAGATCTACTTGATTTTTCGTTCCAAAATGCGCACCGGATGCACTTGAAAAGTGTCTTCTTGCTCCACCTGAATCACATTCCAATCAATAACATGATTAGCATCAGGATAACATGATTAGCATCAGGTATATATTTCTTTAGCAATGATACATGGAATACATTATGAACAAACATAGATGCAAGCAATGCAATCATATAAGAAACTAGACCAATCCTCTCTAGGATTTCAAATGGCCCACAAAATATGGCTTCCAACTTCGTGCAACGTCCCAGCTTTAGGGAACTCCTGTTAGATTTCACCTTCAGGAAAACATGATCAACCACTTTGAACTCTCTGTGGGTTCTGTTCTTATCGACACGACTTTTCTTCCTATCTTGGGCAGCTTTTAAATTCTTCTTAATTTTTATCATTTGGTCCTCCATCTCCTTGAGCAAATCTGACCCAAATACTGTCCTATCAGTTGGATTATCCCAACTCATTGGAGTATTGCACTTTCTACCGTAAAGTTCTTCAAATGGGCTCATCTTCAATGATGCCTGATACCCATTGTTGTAAGTGAATTCTACCAAGTGCAGGTAGTCTTCCCATTTCGATGGTTGTCCATCACATACATTCTCAGTATGTCTTCTATCACTCCGTTCACCTTCTCTATTTGTCAATCAGACTTAGGATGATAAGATGTACTAAAGTTCAGATTTGTTTCGAATCCTTTGAACAATCCTTTCCAGATATTCGAAGCGAATTTTGGGTCTCTGTCAAACACAATTGTTTTAGGAATTCCGTGCAATCGTGCCACTTCCTTCATGAAAATATCAACAACATCTGCTACCTTGTGAGTAGTTTTTAGTGGAATAAAATGGACATCTTTTGTAATCTTGTCCACCACCACCATGATTGAATCATGCAGCTTGCCCGTTTTGGGAAATCCCGTAATAAAATCCATTGTCACCACTTCCCACTTCCATTCAGGAACGGGAAAAGGTTGTAACAACCTTGCTGGGTGCCTATGCTCAGCTTTAAATTTCTGGCATTCCATACATCTAGAGATGTATTCAACGATCTCTCTCTTCATACCTGGCCAAAAGTAATGGCTCTTGATCTCTGCCACAATTTTCTAATATCTAGGGTGCCCTGCATAAGGGACATTATGCATTTCATGCAAAATCATACGTTTCAAGTCCTGGACATTTGGAACAAAAATTCTATTCTTGTGCAACAGTATTCCATCTATTCCCAAATTATAATTATCCACCTTTTGTGTCATCTTACCCTGCTGTAGCTTTGCTACCAATTCACTGTATTGCAGATATGCATTTGCAGCCTCCATAATTTTGCTTTTAATATTAGTCTGATACATGCCAATGGTTGTAGCATGCAGTTCATGCACCCTCCTGCTGAGTGCATCAACCACTTTATTCTCTTTTCCCTTGATATGATTTATATCAAAGTCATATTCTCTTAGAAATTCTAACCATCTGCTTTGCCTAGCATTTAGATTTGGCTGATCAAATAAATATTTCAGACCATTGTGGTTTGTTCTTAGCTCAAAAATCTTCCCCATGAGGTAGTGTATCCATTTCCTCAAGGCATGCACTATGGCTGCCAACTCCAAATCATGAGTGGCATAGTTTCTTTCATGCTCCTTCCACTTCTTTGATTCATAACATATAAAAAACCCATTTTGACTGAGGACTCCACAAAGTCCTTCATTACATGCATCTGTGCATACAATGAAGTCTTCATTTGGGTTTGCAATCCTTAATATTGGAGAACTTGTCAATAATTGTTTCAAGTGTTGGAAACTCTTTTCGCAATCCAGTGTCCACTGAAACTTCACCCCCTTTCTTTGCAAGGAAGTGCTTGGGTGTGCAATCTTTGAGAATCCTTCAATAAATATTCTATAATATCCTGCAAGACCCATGAATGATCTCACCTCTGTTACATTCTTTGGCCCTTACCATTCTCTAATGGCTTCTATCTTCTCAGGATCCACTGCTATCCCATCCTTTGAAATGATATGCCCCAAATAATGAATTTGTTTCTGATAAAATGAACACTTGCTCAATTTGGCATACAACTGATTCTCCCTTAATACTTGCAACACCATCCTGAAATGATGTTCATGCTCTTCCTCTAACTTAGAATATATAAGAATGCCATCCAAAAATAAAATGACAAACTTGTCCAGATATTCTTGGAAAACACCATTCATTAAGCACATGAAAAAAGATGGTGCATTTGACAACCCAAATGGCACCACTATGAACTCATAATGACCATGCCTTGTCCTGAAGGCGATATTGCTGATATCTTCTTCTTTAATCCTTACCTGATGGTATCCTGACCTGAGATCTATCTTTGAAAATATCTTTGCATCCTTCAATTGATCAAAGAGATCATCAATCCTTGGGAGAGGATACTTGTTCTTAACAGTCACTTTATTCAACTGTATGAAGTCAATGCACAATCTTAATGTTCCATCTTTCTTTTTCACAAACAAGACTAGGGCACCCCAAGGTGACACACTTGGGTGTATATACCCCTTCTTTAGAAGTTCTTCAAGTTGCATTTGCAACTCCTTCAATTCTGGTGTACTCATTCTGTAAGGAGTCTTTGACACTGGAGCTGCTCTAGGCATTATATTTATAGAGAAATCAATGTCTCTCTTTGGGAGTAGTCTTGGTACTTCCTTGAGCACATCTTCAAATTCTTCCAGGACTGCATAATCTTCCAAATTTGGCACCTTATCTTTAGGTGTCTCTTCTATATGAGCTACAAATATTTGACATCCTTTTCTGTAACATTTCTTCAACTACAATGCTGAAATTTCTCTGATAGTTACTGCTTTGGGAATTCCCTGCACTTTTCTTATCTTCCCTTCCTCATCCAAGTAAGTAAATGCTTTGTTGTGACAGTCTAAGAGAGTATGATGTTGGTCCAACCAATACATCCCAATTAGATAGTCATAGGAACCTAAAGGCAAGATGTTCAAATCTTCCTTGGTGTTCAGTCCACTCATGTCCATGAGTCATGACTTAACCATCTCATTAACTTTTCTTTTCGTTCCTGTAGCCAGCTGCACCAACCGGGATTTCCCATTCTTGCTTCTTGGCAATTGCAAACTTTCCACCATCTTTGGGTCTATATAACTATGAATAGCTCCTAAATCAATTAAAATAACAATGGTTTGGTTGTTGATCATACCTTCCACTTCAATCTTGTAGGACTGATACTCTGCTTGCTTGTTGTCTAGGGCTGCATAGATCCTTGGCACATATCTGCCCATGTCCTCCACTGTTTCAGCTTGCTGTACATTGTGAACAACACTACATTTTTCATCCCTGTGAGGACAATCTCTGAACCTACGATCTCCTTTACAACCCCAACATTGAATAGGTGGTTGCCTTGGCCTTTGACTTCCCGTGTCAATCATTATGGGTTCTTTAGGCATTTGCTGTCCCTGTGGATTATTTCTAAAGAATGGTGCTTATCTCCCTTCTTCCTATGATCCATATTGAATTTATTTTTGTCTTCCCAAGCCTTTTGGAAAGATGGCCTTGCTTTCTGTTGATCATATATGCATTTAGCTCGCCTTATGGTCTCTTCCAATGTCTTGGGATCATCATATTGTAATTTGTCACTGATGAATGATGGAAATACACTCAAATACCTTTGAATTTTGACTATCTCATCCTTGATGAAAGAGACATACTTCAGCAGTTCTAGAAACCTTCTCTCATATTCTTCTATGGTCATACTTCCAAGCTTGAGTTGAAAAAACTCTTTCATTTTCTTTTCATAGTATCTCTTAGTCAAGTATTTCTTCTCAAAATACTTCTTGAATTCCCTCCAGGTAACACTTTTCTCTTTAATGTGTTGCACCTGCACAAGCTGATCCCACTACATGGAGGCCTTTCCCTTGAGTTTATAGATAACAATTCTACCTTCTGCATGAGAAAAATAATTATGCAATTGAAAATACTTTCTCATGCCCAACAACCATGTTTCCGCATCTTCGTAATTCTTGTGCTCACTATCAAATGTAGGAGGTTTGATTTTGTTCATTTCTCCTCATAGCTCATCCACCCCAGACCTCTTATGACTTCTAACAGGGGATGGACTTGAGCTGCTACCTGCTCTCTTATTGGAATGCCTTGGGAGTGATGGTGGTGTTTGCTAACACTTCTTTCTTTTCTTTTCTCATCCGAAGTCTTGTGACTTCCAGATTTTCTTAAGCCACTCTCCTTAACCAATTTATTTTCTATTCTATTTAATCCGTCCAATAAATTCATGTTGAAGTCATCCTACTGCTCCTTATCTCTCATAAGCCTTTCATTATCAACTTTATGAATTTGGACATCCTTCTGCAAATTTTTAATGGTCTCTGCCAAATTCATGTTTTCATTCCTTTCTTCTCCATGTCCATTGGAGTTTGTTCCTTCAATGCCCAAATGGACATCCATCCCTCTTCTCTCATCTTGCTGTCTGTAATTCCTCTGTGCCTCTTCCATTCCTATGGAATCTGCATTGATTTGATTTGATCTAGTTGTTGTTAATTCTGCAAAACGTGCAACCATCGAAACTTATCAGGCTAACAATTCAACAATTCATGAAAAATATGAACCATTTTGGTTCATTATATACATCAAAATGATCTCTTTTGATTTCCTGGGGTTATCACCATGAAAATTCTAGATAAGACCCAAGTATTGAGAACATAGATGCGCGACACCTTCATAGATACATCTAGGTAAAAGGCAGTTTTCCGAAACCACTTTCGCCAAGACGCGGTATCACATGTTTCAATATGTCAAATCCACCACTCGTGGATTGGACGACAGCTAGTCAGATCACCCCGTTTCACTCGTTTGGTACTTCACAACTGTATGACATCAGCTGAACGCTGCCATATAATGAACTCAAAAGCTAATCATTTGAAATGGATTAGCCGAGCATGGCAACTCAACACACTTGTACGTAGTCTGTCTGTGCTTCATAATTGGGATTCTATAACTACCAATCCTCAAGTATGGAGGCATCAACTTATCCATAAACAGAGTAATCTCCAAATTGCTCGAATTTTTTCTCTTTGCAAAAGCATTTCGGTATCCACAAAATGAGGTACATGGACAATGCTAAATCCAGTGAGACTGGTTATTCGGGCAACATGCTAGACTTTCTTGCGAATAAGGAGGAAAGGGTACTTGCTCACATTCTAGCGACTAAATTCCACACAGATCCGGCTATAGATTCATAGTTGGAAGTCAGGATGAATCCTACTATGAAGGATTTAGTGATCAACAAGCCAGCTACTAAGAAGAAAAGGAGTAAGCGATAGAAGAAGGAAACCACAGCTAAAACGATCGAAAGTGTTGGAGAGAATCAACAGGTCTGGTTAGATTCTTTAAAAGAGGAGATCACTAAGCTGAAATGAGTCCTCAACTAAAATTAAGTATATTTCAGCAAATTCTGGACAACTGGTAGCAAAGGTAAGGGGCTCTAGAGATGATAGGCCTGTTCTTAAATGGTCCCTTTACAATATGATAACTGTTATCATTCCCTTTTTGTAATTTTGGGATTAATACGATTATATAAATGCAGAAGCGGACTTTGGACTATTTATTACAAGATTCTAACTAGTGGTGTTATGAGTCTTGTTTTCTTTCATAGTATGCTTTTCTTGTAAGCTTATATTTCACTTCCATCTTTCTGAATCAAAGGAATATAAAAATCAGAATTCATTTATGAGATGCTCTCGACTTAGCAATTTAGGCTATATTTATTTCTTCACAACCAACTCTGAATTCATTTTAAATAATGCTCCTATGTGGTTGTGTGTTTATTTTTCCTCTAATATCATGCAAATTTTCTATTAACTCAGACTCATCGCCTTCCAAATGACTTCGCGCACACAAAAATTCAACCTGTACACCCATATTTATCGTGCACAACAACACCACAAGGTAAATCGTGCTTCCATACACTTATATCCACTATGCATTTCTTCTCCTTTGCACCAATAACTTGCGCGCACTACTTTTGCGTTGTGCACCAATATCCACTGCGCACAGTTTTGGTATCGCGCACTGATATTCCACATGCATTTTTCCTTATGCATTGCACCATGCCAAAGTTCAATATGCCCCACCACACACAATAATCTGCACGCACCATTGACTACACTGTCGCGAGACAACTTACACTCATACTATGCGTGCACCAACCAAACTCCTCTGTGTTTTGTAATAATTGCACACCCCACGTGCACATTACTATGTGTGTGCTCACTGCACAATGCTAAATTCAGTGCACGCATCCATGCACAATATTCTTCTGCGCGGCGCCACAATTTACCGCGTGCACCTGCACGCCAACATTTTCCACATGGTGCCACAATTTAGCATGGTCACCTGCATGCCAACATTTTCCATGGATGCTCCGTGACTTGAAATTTGGTCACTTTGAAATCAATCTTCTGTGAATATTCGCTTCAACTGAACCTTTCCGGCCCATCTAGGCTCAGTGTTGGCACTGAAGCTTTGATACCATACTGTAACATCCCTGACCTCACACTGGCCGGGCATGCCTGATCCAGATTTTATGAGCAGAACAAAATGACTATAGATTATTACCAAATGCTTAACACAGAATAACAGAGATACAGTAAAACTGGTTTTCTATTCAATAAGGAAATAAGCTGAAATTGTAAAATGCAGCGGAAAACAAGCTTGCTGGAATGGTGACAGCTTATCTCTGAGAAGAGATGTGACAGCTGCACTCATTCTCAAGAAGATGATAATAATGAGGCTCTCAAGGCCTTTTTACAATAAACAGGGGTTTCAAAAAACCTAAACATCCAAAAACCTAACCCTAGGAGATGAAGCGCCAAAAGTCATGTGGGCCCCATTTGGGTAAGTCAGTACATCAACTTCCCATGGTCGTAAGTTTTGCATACGATCTCCGTTTTAGGTGTATGATAGCCCATTGGAAAGATCTATCCGAGGACTACAACAATTGCACAAAATTTCATGAAATTTTGCGACCACAACATACCCCAAAAAATGTTGTTTAGGGCCTCAAAATGGCTCCGGAAGTTCAAGACCCGAAAAACTGCTAAAAATAGTAAATTATCAAAATTGCTAGAAAGTTGTTTTGAGCTAGCTGGGAAAGGTGGGTGGCCACTGATATCCACATGGATCAATCCTCCATCCTTAGGAAGCAATGGTCTCCATTGCATTGAGTTCCCCCATCAGATGAGGAAATTTCTGCTGAATTTGGCCTCGGGTGAGCCACTTGCCTTGGTGCAGGAGCTGCCCTGCTTTGACGACGTGAGATCGGAAGAGC